>JBCFXI010001287.1:0-62895 GCA_038496175.1 Ampulex compressa | reverse complement strand
TATGTCTTTTCCAAACTCTCGTCATCGACTGTCTGCATACAGCAAACACACACACACACACACACACACACACTCATACATTCGAGGCGATAGGGCACTCGAAATTCCTATGCCCTTTGTATATATAACGGCGCGACGGTCGGAGCGACGGTCCGTCTCCAAAACTGCATTGTTCCAAAATTCTCGCGCACCACATGTATGTATGTATTTTTTAACCCTTTGCGCACGAGGCTCTTCTCGCTCGAGCGAACCAGCAACTCCAGAGCAGTTAGCCGCACACGCTTATGTCGTGAATTCTTCACAGTTAACTTAAAATGAATTCAGATACAATAAAGCATTTTAAAATTGTATATTTAAACACCATATATATCTCCATAATTCAAAGAAGGATACTTATTAAACATTATATTCTATATTTTTGATTCGTATGATATTTTATAAAACAATCTCCAAGGTACAGTCTTGGCTTGTCAGGGAAAATGTCACAGTAGTACACAGTTTGTTGCCTTTTACCAGGCTTGGTTCGTTGGGAACAAACCTTGCAATACCTTTTTATCCAAATAGAACTACATAAAGCTTCTCATTCAGTTGGATGTCTTCAGAGCTGCTCTGAGAAGTTGAAGATGTGCTAGGTCTATTTTGCCGGAAATCTCCTCTCAATTGATCAACCGAAGTTTTCAAGTATTGCATGTGACTAAGCGGCCGTTTGTTCATCTGATTCTTTGCTGATTTATAAACAATATATGAATTGATAGCCTTTTCTCATCATTTCCGTCTTCGTTCCCATGGACAAACTATGTATAGATGTAATTTTGTTTGGTATTGAAAAAAGAGTGAACTCCATGCTTACTGGGCTCAGTAACTTTGAGAGAAATATTTTGATTGTCAAGAAAATTGTGCTCGTACTAACGTCGAAGGCAGAGTCCGACCCACGGTAGCGAGCGTTTGTGAGATAAGATATCTTTGTAGCAATTCTAAAATACATTGTGTCACTCGACACCTCATAAGATTATACACAAAAAGCCAGGAGTAAACTCGTGAAACGATATTCGTAAGGCCAAACCTAAATAAACACCATTATCGCTCAATTTACCGCATCGATCCGAGTGGTGGGCAAAAGGCGCCGCTCGAATTGTCGCATCACATCCAGTGGTGCCTAAGGGGCATCGCTCAAGCGCAAAGTGTTAACCCCTTAACCTACGATTTAGATTCGAAGATGTTGGGCCGAAATCGTATACAAGCTCGCGCAGCGTTCGGGACATTTGCACGACTTGTGTACGCGGGCTATGCCCGTAATATTTACGTTTGGCCCGACCATTGTACGCGGGCTATGCCCGTCATTGTAGGTTAAGGGGTTAAACTGATCCCTTTAGGGCTACAGTTAGGTCAATTTCTTATTCTAAACCTCTGCCTTACATTCTACTTATACTATCGCTATTCTATCTCACCGAACGAAAAAAAGACTTATCCACTACCCCCCACCCCCCGACTTCTAACTTCTAGCTGGAGCTTCCGTTTCATCGTGCATCTTTTTTTCATCCTGTGTTGCGCTTCCCTAATTCTCTCCAACCCCGTCCTCTATTCCTTTCGTTCTTTTTCATCTCCTAATATCCTACCCACCACCTGCTCTCACTTCTCACTCTCCCTCTCACCTACTCCACGCCCAGCTCCCCCTCATAAATGTCTCACGTCCTAATCCTCCCTTTGTCCGCAATATCTTACCTCCCTAATCTCATTTCCCAATCTAAATCTCCTTACCACTCTCCTCTACCTACTTTCTCTCCATCCATTCTTCGCACAATCTAGCGCCCCTTGCAACTTTATCCCTTTGTATCATTTGTTGTACTTCGATTTTCTGATCTTTTCCCAATAATCTTCCTCCTACTCTCTCTTCCAACCTTCCATTATTTCCTCGAACTCCTCGTCTCTTTTCCCCTCTCTTTTCTCCACCGGTTCCTCCGCCTTTAACTCCTCCTCCCTTTAGTCTCTCCTTTCTCTCCTATTCTCAACTTGATTGAACTCTCACCCATCCCTTCAATTCTTCCCACAGCTTCTTTATAGCTTACTACCTCTCAAATTCTACAACCTCCTTTCATATCCGCATGCCCTTATCGCTGCCTTTATACCTAATCCGTGTTTTTGTATTTCTTTGCATCTCCTCTCTAACCATATATCCTCCCGTTTCCCTTGCCACCCCCATTACCCACCACAGAAATCTCTCCTTCAATCTCTCTATTCCCTCCCTCTTATCCCATCCCCCTATCCCGTATTCCAGCCCAGCCAATATCAGCTTATCGAATAACTGCAAACATTTCCCCCAATCCCCCGCAAACCTCCTGTTTCCAACCCCCCATACTAGACCTTTCTTTCCAATCTCTGGACCCAACCTTTTTTTTTTTTTTAATAAATTTAAAATCGTCGATTGCTTAGCTCTTTAACCTACTCTTCCTTTCCCTAATTTGGACGTCTTACCCATCGTTCTGCTAGAGTACATAACTCAGATATTTTACCTTTTTCGCCATCTGTATCCTCTTCCCTCTTTACCACCACCTTTCCGCATTTTTTCCTCCTCCCCCTTTTCTGAATTTTATTATTTTTTATTCCTCTATATTCAACATCAATTATTTCCTCTCCAGATATCTAGCCAGCCTTTATAGCATGCTTCCTATTTTTTCCTTCCTCTCAGCCAACAATCACGATGCCATTCGCATAAGCAGGAATACCATCTTCCAACCGAACATTTAAATATTCTCCAACTGATTTAAAGGACGATTTTGCAACAAAAAAATTCACAATTATGTAGGGATTTGATTAAAAATGATGGTAGTAGTTAGGTTCAAGTATCTTTCCGCTGGCAATATTGTGTTGATAATTGAAGATGCTTTATTTATATTACTATAATACAGTCTTTAAAGTCTTATTCTGTACGCTAGCTTTTTACTCTCCCTCTCTATCTCTAACTCTTCACTCTGCTTTTTGATGCTAACTCTGACTTTTCTTTGTAACTTTTCTCTGCTCTTTATGACTCTCTGTTCTCTTCTGCCCTGACTTTCTTTTAGGTTACACCCTTCTTCTCTAGTATCTCTGCATGCCCGCCTCTCATTCGTACACGTTCTTCAAAACAATACGTCACCTAAAACGAAGCCATACACTCAGTCCCAATCGCTCTTCTTTCATCGTCTTACAACCCAAACACTTTTCCTGCCGTTACATACACTTATACTCTTTAAAATATTTATCCACACCCACGCTAGACTATTTTCACATTCCCACAAATTCACAATAAACTCCTTCATAATTTTTCAATGAGCAGGACAAAAGAAATAACGCTTGAACTGTAGATTACGTTTCGCCCAGTAACTACCCTAATAATGGGGGTAACTACTTGGTACTTGACAGGGAAGATTTTCTCCAGGAGGTTTATTCAATAATATGTACCATGCTTAATTTGGTTTAAAGATACTTTTCCCATGCCTCTTCGGCTACAGCTTTTACGAAATTAGTCATAAACAGTGTGTACAGTATGTTTTAAGTTATTTTCATAAAAAATATCTTGTAATAGTTCATCTCTACATATTTCATAATTTTGTTCACACGTACTGTCTCCCTCATTTCATGATACTTTAGTAGGTACTCAATATGCTTTTATGTATACAGAAAAAATACCCTCAAGGTCGCCCCTAGAGTTTCCCCAACCAAGACGTAATGCTACTACTCCTATGTCTATGCTATTTATACCGTATTGCTATGTTATCTTCTTCGGTACCAATCAAACATTTAGTGGCAGACAATGAGGTACACAGCGCGGCACTTTTGAGAAAAACACAATTCGACGGTCCTTAAGGGGATATGACTTTTTTAGTTTAATTTTCTTTTTATCAAAAATTTTGTTTGACATATGGATGTGACTTTTCTGATCAATATAAGACCAAAACGATATAATCACGGCCACAATACTTATTTAATACTTATTCTAAAACTGATTTTATTTTACTATCATTCCAATTATACACGATCCGACAAAATGACCTCCCGTATTTCAAAAGGCAAATACTATTATAGATGCTCCGTATTACAAACAAACAAATAAAGATGCGGAAAAAATACTTTTATTTGTGAAAAACATGTACGATGGCATTTTACATTGCTTATTTAAAAATTATATCCAGTGAATAGCATCCTCCATTGATTACACATTGACAAAGCCTTTCCTGAAAGTTGTCCATAATTTTCTTTTTTTATTTATTATTTTCTGTACCGACTGCTAAGGTCATTTAGTCTAGGACGTACTGTTTAAGGAGGGTTTCAAACCGCCAGAGCTACAGTATACATATTACATGGAAAAACCGGAGGTGATGAGCGGGATTCAAACCCGTGTCTTACGCGTGAGAATCCGACCCTCTATCCGCTACACCACCGTAGATCTGTTACCCATAGTTTTTCGTCTCGTTTCCGATGGAGTGACAGCCACTGCCTACGTGATTTCCTCCTTAAGTGTTTGCAGAGTTGTGGTGCAATGTTTGTACACTTGCACCTTTAAGCGTCCCCAAAGGAAAAAATCACAAGGTGATTAATTGGGTGATTGTGCTGGCCATGCGATGTCTCCTCGCAAAGAGAAGACATCCAGGAAACAACTCTCTCATAATTGCAAGAAAGCAACGCAAAGTGTGAGCCATGGCTCTGTCTTGTTGAAACCAGATTTTCCCCTCTTCGTAATTCTCAATAAACAGGTTTAATTTTGGTCGGGGGAAGGTCTCCATCATCTGCCAGTAACGTTTTGAAGCAACCGATACCGTTAACCCATCTTCGAAAAAATACTGACCCCACACACCAAATTCAACAAGGGCGCACCAAACTGTCACACGAGGGCTGTGAAGTGGTCATTGATGAAGTTTCTGAGGGTTTTTTTTGTCTGAAGTAGAACCATGTTAGCCAAATACTCTCCGAGCTAATCCGTTGTTCCCCACGCTATCTATAATTTGGCAACGCTCTATCCATAATTACAAAAAGTTCTATTCAACAAACATTGCCATCTCAAACCAACATAATAATTTAACACCAAGTGAAATCCAAAAAAAATTCCTTCTGTTACCCTTTATACCGAACCTCACCAACAAATTAGAGAGTCGTTTAACTAAATTTCAGTTTAGGTTTGCTTACAAACCTCACAGCACTTTAAACTCTATTATAAAGACTAGCAAGGATAATGTCGAACTATTAAAAAACAGTAATATTGTATATAAAATTAATCGCAATGATTGTAACAGCATTTACATTAAACAGACAGGTAGAACTCTGGACTGAAGAATCAAAGAATATAAAAGAACCATCCTACATCAGAACAATAATTTTTTAGTCATCATAGCCACACACAACGTCGATAACAATCATTAATTTAATTTCAATAACGTCAGAATAATGGACATCGAACTGAACTATAAAAAAATGTTAATTAGCAAAATGATTTACGTCAAACTCGTAAACAGTATAATGAATTTAAAAACTGTTGAGGGATAAAATTGTACTTCTATGTACCAACTAGTACATGTTCATTATTCTTTTGTTTTCTTTATTCTAAGACTCCCGAGTTCTTCCCGTTGGTCTTCCATGTTGTCTCTCGTCGTACAAAAGCAATCTGTATTATTGGATGTCGCGGAAGCGACCTGTATTGATTAACTTAATAAACCTTTTAACTTCAAATCAATTACCGTTGTGAGATCTACGGATGTACCTGCACCTCAATAACAATCAACAAAAACTAATACCGCTCTATTAAGTAACACTTACGATTCATTGTTAAAAACTTACAAATCACAAACCAATTTAAACCGATTTAGTAGGTAACCATAATTATACCGACAATACAATGTACCGAACTTCGTAACTCTAGTGCACACCGTTTACCAATCGCTTACGTTAACGAGTGACAAAACTCCTTTCCTATCCGGACATACTCAGATCCTACAAGCACATGTATTCGGCCGGCATACGTTTCAACGTTAAAATATAGGTTTATTTGTTCATATCGGTCCTACAGGGGACAAAGAATTCACATTCTTTTCTTTTCATTTTTGTATTTAATATTTCAGTTTGTACGCCGAGCAAAAAGATATGTTTAGTTCCTTCCTTTTACTTTATTATTCTCATAAATGTATTTTAGTTCCCTATGTTTAATTTGTGATATACCACGAAACAAAGTGATCACCGTTAACGTAAATGACACGAAAAAAAAAGTGTATCTCTCTGTAGCGCAGGCATTTGCCTTCTTATTTATTTACATATTCTGTCTTTCCACCTACGGAGCCAAGACTTTTGACCCCGTAGGACCGATATAACCTTTGTACATAGAGTAACGTTCTTTATTACCGTTTATGACTCCTAGAATCTCTACATTAAGCTATATCTTAGTATTTCGGCGTCGTTGAGTTTGTTGCTTTATATACATAATCCTTATATAGCCTGTTTTTGCAACTTGAAAAATAACGTGCACATACGTTCCAAACGTCGCTTTAATAAATGTTTTTTAAACGCCTGGCTCTTCTACGAATTCAATTCCCTACAATTTGAATATTAGTAAGAGCGAGAACTCTACTTCCGAATTTATGTATATAGATAGTTACATTTATTTAAGTTTTGTAAAAAGCAGTTTCAATTGTGTACTATCACAAGAACAAAAATATACAGTTATAGATTACATGTAAAAAAATTTTCTTATTAAATTTAAATATAAAACTTGTTGTTTGGTATTTACTTATACCTATTTAATGTAAGTTAATTTAAACATAATAATTAATTTATTAATGAGACATTTGGACTTGTTTTGATGAACATATATGTTTTATATTTGCTTCCATATTAAAGAGTGGTACCCGAAGTTCATGTTCAAAACCGTTTAAACACGATTGTTTGTCATTTTTAATTAGAATCAGTGTCGAAAAACATATTGTTTATTCTGGAGAAAATTATCGCAGCACAGCTAAGACCAAGAGGTAATTGTGGCCTTCACAATTACCCAGTACCAAATATACTTTTCCGGATATTTTTCTTTCAGCTTGATATCCTTGTTCAGATAGTTTATCATGATTTTCAAACCATTCCAAAAATACTGTTGGGTCCATCCTAGCATTTGCTTGTGTTTTAAAAACCGCAGGCGCAAAACTTATATGTTTTAAAGCTCTGGAGTTTTCAAACTGGTACGTGGCTAGTTGCATAATTGTATGCGTTTGCACATAATCTCATAGTATTATTTTTTGGACCTTGAAACTACTAATAACTTTTTTCTTCTTCTCTTAGCAGCTCACTATCATTCTCATTATTGCGCCGAGGAGTGCTAGTCGAAGATTCCATAGGTGAACACAGAAACTAACAATCACGAGAAACAATTTACAACACAACCAAAGTATATTTATCGGTACAAAGGGGAATATCTCTCACGATATCTGAAGGCCGTGTCTAGCAATGATGGGCTCAGCGCTCTCTCTCTTCACAATCTTCTGTTATCAACAGCCCCGTTGACAGCCGTCGTTCTTCGAGCATAACACGGCATCCTCACCCAGGGTTACATTACTTTCTTTCTCGAAAAAAAAAAGGCAGTCGACCCGACTGCGTCGACTTTTCTTTTTCTGCGACCCACCTCAGGTGACGCATCGACAGCCAGCTTCAGGATCCGGCTCCTAACTTTGGTTCATCGTGCTGTCACCTGTCATTGGCTGCCAGTAACCTCTTTCTACTCTATCTGCTTTGTCCGAGTATATCCGTCTAAGAAGAATATATAGATTTGATCCTTTACCTAGGCGGTCTTTAACCTTTTAGGTACGGGTGAATTCTGTGCAAGGCTATTTCCCCGGACAGCAGAGTGTAACGCGAACTAAGTATAAAAAACAAATTTTTTTTTAAACGATAAAGTTAAACGAAAAAGTATTTGATCATTAAATTATTATTAAATTATGAGGATATGTTAAAAAGACATGTTAAAAAGAACAAGTTATATATTTATTTAAGTGAAAAGCAACTATTCATACATGACACTGACATATGAAAAACAAAGACTGTATATTCTCTCTATATACTGTTAACACTTGTAAATCGGTGTAAAGGCAAAAGAAGTTTGAATCGATGCATATGAAGGCGACTATTTAATTCAACCGATGAGCGAATAAGCTACTAAAATGAACAACTGTAGCGGCACGTCGGTCTGAAAAATGATATCCGGGAAAGCCATCATAGTGGCACACCGTACCTAAAAGGTTGAAGACAGCCGTTTTGGCATTTATCCTTCGCCTCAGGGGAAAACAACTCAAAAATCTTGAGCAAGATGCTGGTACTCCTTTCGCTTGGCTACGCAAGAGACCACTCTTATGAGGATGTCTCGAGCACCCACGCCCTTCCCGTTGCTTCCCCATCAGGGTTCCTCTTGCTTCAGACCTTCTCGAACGGATTCTTCCCAGACAGGTGGGACCACTACCCTCGAGATGCCATCGCCCAACCATCGAGATATCTTCCCTCGACGATTGCGCAGCACATACCTCGGTTATGCAATGAGGGGACCTTCATGCCCTTACAGACGCAATAATGGCCCTATCGAAAGGATCATTCACTGAGAAAGAGGATGACACTTTCTCAGACTTCTCTGATGCGCAGGAAGGAAGAGCACTGTAAATCAGGTGAAGCCCTCATCCTCGGCTTGTACGACGTGGCGTTCTCTTCCTGAGAGAAGAGATTATCCTCCATTCCTCGGTATTGTTTGTCCAAAGCGTGTCAAACGGTCGATGTGGAGGACCTTGGCTTCGACGCTGGCGAACGAATTATGCGGTAAATCAATTCGTTCAACCCGTCTCATACCACGTATGTTCCTACCTAGTCTGGCTGCAACTTTGGGCATCTTCCTTTTCTCTTCCATGGATTGTACCACCGTGAGTTGTACCAGGACTTCATCCTCCCGATATCGATCCGCATCCGCTAAAGCACGAAGCCGTGGATTTTCTGCATCCTTTCTCTAACTTCAGCGACAAGCTCATTTTCCTCCCTCCGTTTCAAGGACTCGGCTCCTCGTAGTAAATCCAATGGAAAGTGTAGTTCCCACTCCATGATAACCATCGCAGGGCTGTTTTGCGTCAGCTTATAACGAAATATTCGGTATGCCAGCAAGAACATCGGTATCCACTCGCCCCAGTGTTTCTGATGTTCTCAAACGAACTGAGACAAATACTGTAATAGAGTTTGGATCATCCGCTCGACGAGTCCACCCGACTGAGAATGCAACGGAGTTGTTCTCGTCTTCTTGACTCCACATTTTCAGTAACTTCTTGAAGACGTTGGACTCGAAACTCCGTCCCTGATCGGAATGTAACTCTAGTGGTACTCCATGCCGGCTGACCACTTCCTTCAGCAAAGTCCTTGCAACGGTTACCGCCTGCTCGTATGGTAAAGGAAAAATCTCGGGCCATTTCGAAAAATAGTTCATTACCACGAGCGCGTATCTCTTCTCGGCCGAAGACTTTGGCAAGACACCTGTAACGTCAAACGCCAATCTCTCAAAATGTGCCTCGACGTTATACACATTCAGGGTCTGCCTTTCCTTCTGCCTGAAGCCCTTCTTCGTCGAGCAAGCATGACACTGACGACAGCATTCCTCCACGTCTCTGCGGTAGCTCTGCCAGAACAACCGTTGGCGCACCTTTGCCAACGTCTTACGGTTTTCAAAATGTTCTCCAGTGGGGTTGTCTTGACATCCACACAATGCCTCCTCCACCTTCCCTTTCAGGACCACAAGTAACCAAGTCGTGCTCCTGCCTTTCGCCGATTCCCATTTCTGGCACAAGACACCTTGCCGCACCTCCAAGGAGTCCCAAACCTTCCAGTAAAATTTTGCTGCAGAAGGTAGGGTAGAAACCTGCTGCTAATCACGTTTCCTTCTTCCCACCCTACATTAACAGATAAAGCTAATTTCCTCAACGACATCGAGCTTTCTTCCACTCATCTTTATCCTGTACCGGACAAATGACCCGTAGCACTCCGTATTCTGCCAGTCGCTCCTTCTTCTCCAGTCATGTACAACATAGTCACAATAATGCTTCACAAAGTCTTCTCGAGAAATCATATGCATTCCCGTGCTTTTTTCCTTCGCAGTGCCGGATTTTGAATTCATACTGCAGTAAGCATGTGATCCAGCACGCGATCTGTCCTTCCGGGTTCCTAAAGGATATAAGCCATATAAAAGCGGCATGATCTGTCCTTAACACGTTAAAGACCACGCCAATTTTTCGTCCATAGAGATAATGATGAAAATGCTCTATGAACTTGACGACCGCCAACATCTCTCTCCTTATGACACAATAATTTTTCTCTGCCTTTCCTAATGTCTTGGAAAAGTAGGCGACAAATTTTTCTGGTCCCTCGCACACCTGAGACAGTGCTGCTCCTATTGCAACATTTCAAGCATCTGTATCCAATATAAAATCCTATTCTGCTGATAGAAAGGCCAATACGGATGCTTGAGTCAAAAGTGTCTTCAGCCGTCCAAAGCTTCCCTCACATTTCTCTGTTTACTAGAATGCTCCCTTGGCTCATTTCAAACTATGTAAAGGTTTCGCAATCAGCCAGAAATCCTTTACAAATTTCCGATAATAAGTACAACACCCCTGAAAACTGCGGAGTTCTCACTTATTTTCAGAAACAGATCTTCTCTGGATCCGTCTTCATTTCTGCCCCGGAAACTAGGTGACCCAGATACTTTACTTCCTGACAGAAAAAGTTGCACTTCTTCGGGCTCAGTAGGAGTTTGACCTCGCGCAGGCAGGAAAAGACGTTTCGAAGATTTTCTATTTCCTCCTCAAAGCTTCGCTCAAAAATAATTACATCATCCAGGTATACGAAGCAGATTTTCCAGTTTATATCTGCGAACACAATTTTTATCAGGAGCTCGAAAGTAGCTAGGGCGTTGCTGAGCCCAAATAGCATAACTTTAAATTGCCATAGCCCCGTACCAACAGAGAATGCTCTCTTTTCTTTGTCTTCCTCAACTACTGAAATTTACCATTATCCATTTTGCAAGTCGGGCGTGGAAAACCAGAACGAGCCGTGCAAAGTGTTCAAGGTATATTCGATCCTTGGGAGTGGGTAGGAGTCCTTCTTCGTGACTCCATTAACACGTTGCGGCTAATGACGGATAGCCGTCCGATTTTCGACGATATGTAGACAAACGACGGCTACAGCCGTCGTGCACATTTTAAGAATAAAAAAGAGAACAGGATTAATACAAAGTGTACAAACGCATATATTTCGTAATTATTCAGTAACACATCGAAAAGATATGTATACCACGCAAGATAACATATCAATTGTTTTTTTTGTGCTACTTTTCATGCTTTGCCAGTTCGGTACGTTTGACAATCCAGAGACTTGCCCGCAGAAACCATCATTCTGTCTAGAATGTTTCAATTCCTTACATTTATAATGCTCTTTCTTGTATGTATGTAATTTGTTTCTCGAATTCTGTTTTATTTTATTTTTATTATTTTGTAAGCAAAATAAATTACAAATGATAATTTTGTTTCAAACTAATTTTCTTGTGTTAAACTTACACCTATTTACTCTGTTTTATTTGTAGGAATTATTTTTGAATCAGTAAAGCAAATACTGTAACACGACGGTCATAACCGTGTCATGATCTATCGTTTTTACCAACTTTTAATTATAGTTTTAAGGACAAGAAATGTATGGTTTTGGGTCAAGTTTTGGGTCAACTAACGATCTTGGGCGAATTTTCTGAGGGGTTTGGAGAACTCTCTGACGAAATCACCGTAAAGATGTTCGATGAATGGTTCCGAGACGGATATAGGAGGTTGAGAAAGATCCTCAAGAGCAGCGAAACCTTCTTTTAAAATAAAAGATTTTATTGAATATTCTAATTCGAATTAAAACCTTTTAACACTGACCTTTTGTCCACTGCGAGATTTGCGTTTGAACTTATCAGGTGTACCGGTATGAAGTGAACGTTAAGATACTAATGTGTCAATAGGGAACACCTGTTGTGAACGAGCCTTCATTTTTTTTATTTAATATACATCAAGTCATTGAACAAACAACATCATATTTTTTCATCGCGTAAAAATGTCGAATTTTTCACCAGAAAGTGATGATTTGTGGAAAGCATTATTTTTTGTTTTTATTTGAAGAAAAGTGCTGCAGAGTCGCATGGAATGCTTGTCGAGGCATATGGTGATCATGCTCTATCAGAAGCAACATGCAAAAGATGGTTTCAACGGTTCAGAGATAATGATTTTGATGTGAGAAATGAAGAACGTGGAAGACCACCAAAAAAGTTTGAAGACGACGAGTTGCAAGCAATATTGGATAAAGACAATACTTTGAGTCAAAAGCAAATGGCAGCAATGTTAAATGTTTTACAACAAACAATTTCTGACAGTTTAAATGCTATGGGAAAGATCCAAAAGTGTGGAAAATGGGTGCCACATGAATTGAATGAAAGACAGATGGAAAACCCAAAAAACACTTGTGAAATTTTGCTTCAAAGACACGAAAGAAAATCAGTTTTACATCGAATTGTTACTGGTGATGAAAAATGGATTTATTTTAAGAATCTTAAACGGAAAAAGTCATGGGTTAATCCGAGACAACCATCAACATCGACTGCAAAACTAGATCAATTCGGCAAGAAGACAATGCTCTGTGCTTGGTGGGATCAGGAAGGTGTAGTGTATCATGAGCTTTTAAAACCTGGTGAAACTGTTAATACTAATCGCTGCAGACAATAAATGATCAATTTGAAACACGCATTGATCGAAAAACGACCAGAATGGGCCAGAAGAATCAGCAAAGTAATTTTGTTACACGACAATGCACCTGCACGCAAAGCAAAACCGGTTCAGGATACAATCAAAGCACTTGGCTGGGAGCTGCTACCCCACCCGCCGTATTCACCAGACTTGACCCCTTCCGACTACCATTTGTTTTCATCGATAGGACACGCATTGGCTGAGCAGCACTTCGATTCCTACGAAGAAGTCGAAAATTGGATGTCCGATTGATCTGCTTCAAAAGAACATTTCTATTGGCGTGGTGTCCACAAATTTCCAGAAACGTAGTCAAACTGTGTAGAAAGCAATGGCCAATACTTTGAATAACATTTTTTTACTTTCCCATGCAAAATTGGTGTTTCATTTTCACAAAAAAATGTTCACTTCATACCAGTACACCTGATTCTTCTCATCAAACTGACCCTTGGTCCTCTCGGTGACACTGATATGCAGTTCAGTGCGCCTCAGTCTTTCCAGAGGTGACTTTAGGCCAGGACGAATCAGAACTTTCCGATTATAAAAGAAGCTAAATGCTAGGTTGATTCTAAATACTTGCATTCTTTCCGATACACAGTCGAGTGGGCCTCAGGTAGTCTACTAATATCAGGATGTCCACTACTGAATAGAGAAAAGCTCTGTTAGAAAATATAATTATAAACATCTAAAGCTTACTAGTATTAATCTTTTTAGCAGGGAGATTGAGAGACCACCGCGAACCCTTTTATAATCTTCTAACCGTGGTACAAGCCCGAATGAAGATAATCTAGTTGTGAGCTGTGGTCAAAAGTATCTAGTTATATATCAATAGTTCTATTTCTTCCTAAGGAAAAAATGACAACAGCATAACCTGATTTTGTACGTGCATCTGTCTCATGCTTCTTAGATTTCGGTTTTGTTTTGGAGTTCCCAGAATCCGTGATGTTGACGAAGGGTTAATATCTTTGCGGACCTTTTCTCCATTGCCTGCTACAATTAAAGTACTGTTTCACGTCTTTGACCGACAGGCGCCCAGTACTGATAACTTTAGTTTTTTGGTCTCTCTACCTCCTTTTTCAGAGGCGTAGGGACGATGCACGTAACATCCGTCATTTGCTCTGGGAAGAGAACAAATTATGTGATAAGCAAATAACGGTTATAGCCGTTGAGAGTTTTTTCGGAAAAACTGTGGCTAAATGTGATAATTTCCACTTCCAAATATACAACTTACGCCCAATTCTATGTGACAGTCATAAACAATTGAAAAAAAAGTCTGTTTCTGAACACGATCATCAAAAAAAAAGTGTGCGGCAACGTGTTAAAGTGGCGATAGTCCACGTAAAATCACGTGTTTCCATCCTTCTTCTTCAGCAGAACGATCGGCGAGGACCAAGGGCTCTTCGATTTTTCGATTACCCCTTGCCTTTCCATTTTGACTAACAATTCCGCCACTTCCTCTCAGCAGTACAAAAGTAATCTTCATGGGGCCTGTTTAATCCGGACGCAGTCCTCAGTGTTAACGTTGTGTTGCACCATAGTACATCTCCCAATTTCTTCTGGATTCCTTGCAAATAAGTCCTCAAATTCCAGCAGTAATTGGGTAAACTTTCTCTTTTGTTTCTCGGATAAGAAAGTCCCACTCCGACCGAAAAGCTCGCGAAAATATTCCAGTACCAGAATCTTTTTCCTGAGAAAGCCATACTACTGCAACTTTTCTGCAATTCGTAGAGTTTTTAGGAGGAAATCTAGTCGACACAGATGCCTCTTTAGAAAGGAACTCCCCAGGATATAGTCTCCAATCATATCCACAAGTAAGAATTCCTTTTCTGCCTCGAAGTTGCCCATCGTCATTAGAATCCATCTCCTGTCGAGAATCGGAACATCTCCCGTAATGGAAAGTATTCGGGTGAACGTTTCTCCTGCCACGCTAAGAGCTCTTAAGAGATTCACCACTTAGCCCGTGTCGAGTACGATCTGGGTCTTCCCTCCCTCGATGTATCCCTCGACAATAGGACAATCCTCCCTCAACGTCCTCTGCGCGGCCGGGGTGAGAAAACAGCAACTCGATGCTGCCCCACTACACTGACACTTCGAGTTTTCTTGCTTGCTCCTGTCCAGCTTCCCTTTTTGCTTCTTCTTCGGGCAGTTCTTCCGCAAATACCCTGGCTTTCCGTAACCCCAACACTTTGCAGAAGTCCTCTCCAGCCTTGGCGGGAATGTAGTCTGGATTATGTCTTCCTGTCATCGCTCATTCCCTGTGAAGTGTAGAACAAACGAATATCTGCTTCCCTTTTTGCGGATTCCTCCACCGTAAGAGCACCAACAGTCTCTATATCTAAGTCCCGCAAAACCGCGGATTCTAGAGTGGTGAAGCCACCAAGGGGCAGCGTCCTTTTTATTTCGTCATTGGCCAACTCCACGCTTATCCCATGCCTCCACAGAGCATTCGGAGAAAGCAGTCTGCGCCAACCTCTCAATCTCGGAGGCCAATTTGGAAATTGACTCCCTCTTCCGCTGCCTATAATTTTGAAACTTGACATAATTCAGCCGACCTCAAATTATTAAAATTTTCATGTTTGGCCGCAGAAAGGGAAAATAAAATATCGTGTGGCGATCCCTCCAGCGATAAGACCAAGCCCAATGCTTTCCTTCGCTGATCTGAATGAACTGAAATATGAATTCAGTCAGTGGCCTAAGGACGTATCCTAAGTCTGATATGCTCCTGGGCACATCACCCTGCTCCTGCGAAGGAAACAGTTGTGCAGCCAGAGACGTTGCGGGCCCCAAGGACAAAACGCTATTTGCAGGGGTAAACTCATGACACCTCCTACCGGACTCTGTACTTTGGTGATTTTGAAAGAACTCATCGAACTTAGCAGTTAGCGTGCGTTGTTGCACTTCCAAAATCTCCAGTTTTGACTCCTGAAACACCGCCCTGTCCGAAGAAGCAACATAGCATACATATATATGAAACGTATGTCACCACGCTTTTTAAATTCCGCCAACACATCACAGCTAATTTTTCTGTGTGAACATGCTAGCAAATTGTCTTTTAATTATTGGAGTATCTCCAACATCAAGGTATCCATGATATATACAAAATGAACTCTGTTTTTCATAAACCACTCCAATAAATATTTATCTAATTCATCATGGAGTGACGCTTTTATGCTTTTCCTACTTTTTTTAAGTTTGCTTTTATCAGCAAAGGCATAGATTTTTGCAGCATTTTTTTTTATTTGTTAAACCATTCTATTATCAATGTCTTGTTTCTCCCCAATTTTAGAAATTGATAATGGTCCTTCTTATACAGGTCTTTCAAGACATCCAAGCATTGTTGCATGTTCAAATTTTTTTTTTTCTGCTTGTCTTGATCATGTTGCAAACCACGCATGCTTTTGTAGTAATTTCTGGAACGTCTTGCTATTATAAAGATGGATACTTTCGTTGTAAAGAAGTGGATACTTTCTTGCAGTTATAAACGTCGTACATCTCAACTGTTTGTATTTGTATTCTATATGCGGTCCATGTTTCAAAACTCATATTATTTTTATACTTAACTTCGTGCTGTTTTGTTTATTAATTCATTGTCAACACTGACTATCAGGGTCATTTGGTATAGGATTTAGTTTTTAGGATGGAATCCGAACAACCAGAGCTACAGTGTACGCATCACATGGAAGAACCAGTGGTGATGTACAGGAATCGAACCCGGACCTCCAGCCTGGAAATCTCTTTTCCAGTACACAACCGTAGCTTTATACATTGTTTTTATATAACTAATTCTCGCCTTACCCCTTAAACACGGCTTGTAAGCCGTTCGTGCCTTCGACAAAAAGCCCCGTGGACGACCTTTGGTTTCAACAAGATGATGCCACATGGCATACAAGCCGACTGACATTCGATCTCTTGCGCACTAAACTTAACAACCGAATAATCAGCCGTTTTGGAAATGTCAATTGGTCTGCACGGAGCTACCATTTGACGCCGTTAGACTTTTTTCTGTGGGGTACCGTTAAGGATCGATGTTATGCGGATAATTCAGAGACAATTCCAGCTTTAAAACATAACATCGCGACTGTTATTAGCGAGATAGGCGGCGAAATCATCGAAAAAGTGTTTGAAAACTGGACTCGCAGGATGGCTTACTGTAAGGCCAGCAGAGGAAGCCACATGAATGAAATTGTTTTTCATTCTTAAATCAGAGACTCCAACCTTCACGATAAAAAAAAATTTTGTTTTAAATATTGATGTAGACTCATTTTATAGGGTTTTTAAAAACAAACCTTTAAATAGCCCACGCTTTATAATCTGAGAACAGGGTAAAACACGTCCAAACGCTTCCGCGCTTTCGAGATACTCTTATTTAATCAACAATATTCTGCTGTTCTTTGGTCGTCGGAGCATTCGCAGGGGTGAATCCTCTATATATCAGGCTCGGGGTCGTAACAATATCAAGTGCTTGTAGAAAAGGACAAAAGTACTGTGGTGCGCGAGAATTTGAACGGTATTTGCACGTTTAGTAGAGATAATGCGTTGGAACAGTGCAGTTTTAGAGGGTATACAAAGAGCATAGAGTTTCGAGTGTTCTATGGCCTCGAATATATAAGTGTGTATGTGTCTGTGCGTCGAAAAATGCACTGTCTACTCTTGTAAAGGCAGTCGGGAAAAGACAGTCGATCGAGAGAGTCGCGTAAAGATAGTCAGGGAAGTCGGGTGCGAGCAGTTAAGAAGTACAACGTAAAAAAGTTAGTTAAGGAGTACGACAACCAGATCATTTTTAAATCCCAATTCTCTCAGACGAATAGTTTCAATAGTGTTCGTATATATTTTATTTCTATCAATAACCTATATATATTTATCTTTACTTATACATGCTTATATATTACTTATATATGCGCGCGTGTCAATCACAGAGTCTATAAATCTGGGCCCGATTGGCCCCAGCCACCTGACACCGCCACGGTCGCATTTCAGCTTCTCCTTGCCCCCCTTCAGGGGTTCCGGAACAAATTATTGATTCGATGTGTACAGCGCATCAATATATTAAAAATATTTTCATATTATTATTTCAAGTGTAACCAACAGCCAACTTTCTGATGTAAGCTGACCGATAATAAAATAAAATCAGTTATAGAAGAAATATTATATATGTAAATATGCTCGGAATGGTATTGTGTTTAATCTCATTTTGATCGGAAAAATCTCACCAATATGTTAAATAAAATGGATGGAGTATCGTGGTACCTGCGGAAGGGTTGGGTGGAGTAATGGGTGAAAGTGGGTGGCGAGGTTCAGGTTGAAGAATGAAATTAGAGGGGGGAGGTATTTAGTGGGGGAGGAGAAAAGAAGGTGCAGGATGGAAAGAAGGAGTGAATGAGGAGATGGGAGATATTTAGGGAGTGGAGCAGGAGGGAAGGAGGGGGAAGAAAGTTAATGGGGAAGATGAGAATTGAAAGAAGCAATAGGAAACGGAAGCCCAGATGTGTGAAGGGAAAGAAAGAGAGAGAGGATAATAGGGGAAAAGGAGTGGAGCAGATCAACCGCCAGGAAATATGCGGGGGTTCGTTTATCGACGAGAAGGGGATAGAAATAAGAATACTGATAGATATGATAGGTATCAAATTAAGAAAAGATGAGGGGAGTAAATTAAAAGTAGGTATAAAACACAAAATCAAGATCAAGATACAATCACCTACGCAAAAGTAGGTGTGCAACTAGCAAAATCATATTACTCTGTTAAGAACTCTTAAGCCGTACTTTTCTTATCGAAGCCGCATCGTGCACCCCATTGCACCTCACAGGTTTAACTCTTCTCGAGGAAGATAACATAAGTGTAGGGTGGAAATCACATAGACGTAGGGGCAATGAGGAAATTTTATGAGGAAGCCCAAAATTATCAATTATGGAACTTTTACTGTACTAACTACTGCGTGTCTAATACGTTGAAAGTATTTGACTCTAAAATAATTGATATAACTTATTATGAAAATATATTTATGATCTTAGTCCAGATTACATTATAGATATAGATAAAACGCAACATTTTTCTATATAACATTACTGATTTATGAAATAAAACATGTCTAGAAATGAAAATGACGTTGAACAAAAGGAAGAAATTCAAGATGAAAAACCGCTTGATCAACATCAGCCAATCGCTTCTTCGAAGTAAGTACTGTTAATATTATTTTTATATTGATCTTATACAAGTATTCAATTTAACACAGATAAAATAAGAACTTTATAACTCATCTTATTGAATCGAATATCCAATATATATCTGAAATTGCTCTCGATTAAATAGATTCCAGATGTGCAAGTCTTTCACATTTAATTTTTTCGCCATTTATTTGAACATTTGTAATGGAAATTATTACGTTTCTTCTATTTTCTTTTAATAGGAAATGCTTTTTCTGTTTTAATTGGTGTCAAAGGCTAAAATGATATTCAGATATTCTAAAATTTTAAGAATTCATAGATTAAAATTTAAAAAAAAATCGATGAAAATAACACTTCTGGGCGTCATATTTTTACCCACCTAAAAGTTTCAGGTAAATAGCAAGCATAGAAAAATAAAAAAAGAATTATAACTTGAATTTTCATATTTATATTTTGTTTCTACACATTGTGATTATTTGTACCGATGTTTAAGATCTTGTAATGCACCACTTCTTTACATGTGCTATATGCTTTTTACACGGATTACTCAGGAACATATCTTATATCTAATAAATATAATTCAACATATACGGTGAAATCTCGGTCCATTATTTCTAAAAGAGTAAAACATAAAATCGATAAATATACAAGAAAACTCTAGATGTGGAGAAAGATTTATGAAAAAATATAATTATGTGTTTTCACTTTTATAATCAGACCTATTAACAATACATAGAAAACGCAAAACCTATGTTAAAATCAATTTGATTGTATCAAAAAATGGCAATAAACTTTGATTTCGCAGAAACTTTACTTTTCAAAAGAAATAAGGCTCTTTTTGTATTCCACAAACATTGCTTGATTTTCGTTACTATATCTTGATAGTTACGAAAATATGAATTATATGTCGATATTTTATAAAACGGCTATTGCTAGCAATTCATAACTTACAATCCTCATTTTTAGATCATCGATACGTAAAAAAACAGGTCATATAATAATAAATATTAAAAAAATTATTAAGTCTAAAACTTTGCTTCCGTCAGTTTTTCGGAAATTCGGGGCTTTATTGTAAAAAGTTGGTCAATGTAATTGTAGAAAGGTTGTATATTTGTGATTCAAAGTATTATCCATCATTGGCCACTACTTTCTCCTATCTTGTGGGCAGCGTACGAATCCTGTGTTGAAAAAACTGGTAAATGCTGTAACAAGTTACGTTAACATAAACAAGTTACGTTCAAAATAGAAATTGCAGATGAAACCATTAGTATACATCTAAACATTTTTTAAAAAGTATTGTTATATCTTTGTATCAAACAATATATAATTGTTTGATACAAAGATGTTAGGTATACGTTGAAATAGGAGAAATATATATTTACAAATATTCTGTTATAATTGTAGAAAAATGGGACGATATTGTAGATTGGTTTTATATAAGACAAATGTTTGCGGTGCCGACAAACCATTTGGTTTAACCAAACGAAATGATCATTTATATTTGTAAGCGCATTGATTTTTTAATATTACAGCCCTCGCTTATTATAACACCTTTCTCCTATTTGGCAAGTGCAATTTACGCTATGGGTTCTAAATTCTTTTCCTACCACCCTATATATGATGTATTACGTATAATTTTATAATAAATAATTTGGAAATAATTTAAGGAATTCTGAAAAGGAGTACGTAATATCTGGTGCCACCGAATCGACACCTCCAGTTTCCAAAGATGAAGAGGATACACCGACAACGAAATCCAGGTTCTTACATGTAACCACATTCTATTTAACACCAGAACACCAAAATTGTCAGAATAACACGTGCATAATATCTTAGAAAAATTCTTCGCATTTAAGAAATTCCATTTTTAAAGAATTCTCATAATTTTTTTATCGTATCTAATTGATCCATATACATTTGTTACACGTTACGTTACGAATTCACCATTGTCATCAGTTTCTTATGTTACGATTTGTTCGTGGAAACGAAAAGGGAATTTCGAGATAAACGTGCTTATACAACACTCCTTTTAGATGAAGCTGATTGAGTTAATAGCATCGAACAAGAACGAAAGAAATAAAGTTTAATTGTTTTTTTTTGTATCGGTTTGTTTTTTTCCTTTTCGATATGGTTTGTTATTTGTCACGCATTTTCTTTTCACTCTCTTTGTTTCTGTTTACTTTCTACTTATTAAGAATTATCTTTTATTTGCATAAGTAATTATGATACTACTTTTTAATTTGTACATAACAAAACATTTTACAGTGATATAATATCCAAGATAAGGAGTGACATAAAAATAAACGTTAAATATTACAACTAATTTTATCTCATGACTTGTATATATGTATTATATCTAATGTTCAGCTTATAGTTAGACATGTTGAATTTAGATTGCCTAATCGAAGATTTCGATTCTGACAGTTTTGATAGATTTTATAACATATCTAAATGTATTGAGATTATAGACCATAGTTGTAGTACTAACTAGAATTCAGTACTACTAAAGACTGACTTCTTTTTGTTGACACGCATTCGAGAACGACAAAAAGAATCTATCTTTCATAAGCATAACCACCTTTGCAACATTTCCACGTGCAGTGAAATTTCACTGTTCCTACACAATTCCTTTCCGGCGACTATGCAAATTGTGATTTATATCGAATCAATTTTTCCATAACGGAATAACGTTAGTAACATTACTTCGTTTCAGACCCCTAGTTGACAGTGATAGGATTCTTTTCTTAAATAGCCTGTCCAATATTGTCTGTTTTTAACAGTTTTTACAAATTTTCTATACTAGTCAATACGCACTCATGGTCTTGTCTGAATAAAGAGTAATCGTATGAATGCCTAGTCAAATCATATTTACAAAAATCAAACCAATGTTGAGTTGTATAAACAGAAATGCGAGCGAATGGCAGGATTCTACTGTATACAGCTTCCAAATGTATACAATAAGCAAATGTTCGCACGTTTCATTATAAAGCTCGATGTACATGGTCCATTATCAAAGTAATGCGCATGATTTTATCGTGACACGACTATCCATCACAGCAGGGTAAAACGGGTCAGGAAATATGGTGAAGGGTCTGTCGTTCCTGTGCAACCGGTCGCCAGTTTGCTCCAAGCAGTCTGAGTGGAAAGACGTGTCTCCGCGTGAAGTGTGTTTTTCGACTTTGTAACACGGCGTGATAGAGCATTCGCTTGAACAGCGATACTCAATCGAGTTTTGTGTGCGGCTTGGAAAGAATGCAACCGAAACATGATTGCGTATCGCTGTTAACATTTATACCCGTTCACCACATTTCCCGACATGTTGTACCCCGCTGTGATGGATAGTCACGGCACGAGGAAATCATACACATTACTTTCATAATGGGCCATGTATGCAATCTGACTGATCAGTTCAAAGAAGACGCGAAAGATGCACTTCTTTCTTTTCCCTTTTCGTAATAAATTTACCATTATAAAAAAACCTATAATGCAGTCAATAATAAGAATGAGTAGCAAAGTCAGTTTTTACTATCTCTCGTCCACAGCGCACTCTTTGCTCAGTCTCAAAAATTGATATTTATTAAATCGTTTGATCGTATTCGTCGATCTTTTTCCATATTCCTTTACAAATGATGTATCGAAGTGACACTATATCGGATTTCACCCCGTGTAATTTATTCTAATATGTATTACTTTTGCATCTACTTTATGAGAATTAAATTTTCAAGTAAATTTCTTATCACTTGTCAACTAAGTAGTCAAATCGATATTATATCGTTAATTACACACACACACGCATACACGCACGCACGCGCACACACACACACACATGCAATATTAGAACTAAGCCCGTTGATTCAAAACCAATTGAGGTAGCAGACCTTTATCACGATAGAATTTTTAATTTGCTGATATGCAAAGTGTCCAATAACGTGAGTTTTTTTCTACTTTTTCCTAAACACATACATATATTTATTTTACAAAATGCCTTAAAGTAACAAAAACGGGTAAGCCAACTTAATTCAAATTATTGTCATATACTCAAAAATGAATTACCTCCCTCTTGGTAAATGTTTTTACGAGCACTCCATTATAATCCACCACATAGGTGTAGACCTGATAAGTATTTAATGAAACATTTATAACTGTTAAATTATTGATTTATGGAATAAAAGTTTAGTAACAGTTGCTTGTTGAGGTTGTAAAAAAAGAGGTGCATGAATTTTTATTGAAAATATAACTCACAGTATTCACGTTATCATCTCAGGTATATAATTGTCCACATCTCATTTTGTCATGTACAGAGTTCATTCCTTTGAATTTATTTACCAGTTTAACTTTAGTTTTACTTAAAAATTCTGCTTTCTATAATTCCGTTTTTTTTATTTCTGATTTGATTATACCTCTTTCTTTGAGTTCCTTAAATAAATGCTATTAATTCATTCTAAGAATGTGCAAACATAAAACGTAAATTGAAGAATTATCGTTAAAACAATATCTAACTTTTAATCTAGCTTGTCTACAGCACACTGTTTAGAGATTGTGTTGGTTCTTGAAAACACTAAAAGATGTTCATATAAACGCGTATCTTATTTTATGTCAACATAGACGAGATGCAACAAATTTCATACCTATAAATTAAAAAATTCATACATTGGTTATCATAAACATCTGTGTTACTTCTCCCTATATCTACTAGGTGTGTAGATGCATTAGAGAAGTTTACATTAGCATTTGGTGCATGGTTATAATTATGTTGATGTTGTAATAGAAAATTCAAATAACACCTACATCCTGTAGAGCATATTTTAATGATTAAAAATTAATCCGAAAAAATGGTTTGGAAAAAATGAACTACTAAGCGGCAGGCTCCGATACAGCGTACAGCCGGAAAAATTACTCTCGCCGAATTTAGGTACATAAATCTTGTGGAAATCATTGTACCAAAAGGTCTGAGTTACTTTGTGGTGAGAGCAATTTTCCGGATAACGAAAGATCCCGAGTACGAGTGCAAATCCAGCTACTTGTCGGTCAAATTTATTTTACGACTTCGTTACAGATTATTTTTCAATGATTAAAATAAATTGCACAAAATGCAGGTATAAATTAAATTTTTTATTATAACTTTAACATAATCATGATCACGTACCAAAGAGTAATGTAAACTAATCTACACACCAAGTACATATAGGGAGAAGTGACAAGAATGCTCCTGATGGCTAATAATATGAATTCTTAATATTCTAATACTGAGCAATGAGCTGAGGCGTATATCCATAATTTTAACAATTGCAATACTGCACTCTTGTAGCGTATATAAACAAATTGTAACAAAAAATTTTTTAATAAGTGGATTCAACGTGACGATCCCATGGCATAATCTGTCGAATTTATAATAAATACAATAGACATTTACTCATAAAAACTTTATAGTATAAATACGAAGTTTTCAAAGAATTGGGGTAACTCTAGAAATGCATGACAGAATACCCACATCATCCTCTACATACTTGCTTCAAAATTAAGATACTATTACCGCATATCTTTCATAAAAGCCAACAAAAACACATGACACCACAAAACTTCATATCTCATAAATAAATTTGAGTGGGACATAGATCTATAACATTATTTTCATTGTTTTTTTTTCAAATGAATTCATCCTAAATTATGTCCCATATATTACTATGCACTACAATTATCACAGTACTATCAGATAAATTAAGATACGATTATGAACTTCCTCCCTGATTATTTCAAAGAAACATTAACATTTCTCGTAGATACGTCAACATCCACCGGTTTCGCAGCACCACCTCAAAGCCTGTTGACGATCGTCCTGCGGAAAACAGTTCTCTCCTAAAACCAGCATCTAAACTGGCTAATTCGTCGCAGATCGAGAAAATCGACCGAGATGTACTCATCGCTACTACCGCAATACCCACGACAATAGCATTAAGCTCAACTACGACAGCCCACATTGTCCCCGAGAAACCAACCGCGGAAGACATCGTCACCGGCTTCTCCAAAAATACGACGATGATGCCCGTTAAGGACTCCGACAGGGAAATTGTCACTTCCGCTCTTCCAAGCAGCAGCATCTTATCCTCTTCCTCCACTGTTAGAAATACCGTATCCCAGCCTCGACCTTTCGGATTTTTACGAAGAAACAGACCTGTCGGTGGAACAGCAGAAAGCACAAGCGTCACGACCCCGCTAACCCTGAGCGACGATCAGAGCAGGCCCAAGGTGAGTATACCGTCGCGAAAAAATCCCTCACGCTCGTACCGCCCGAGGCACGGGCAATTAAGACAGGCGGGAGGTGAGCAGGTTGGCAACACTGAGCGGAATACGTTCGTGGACCACGGGAGAACGAGGAACGACGGCAAATTGTTGAACAGTTACAGAGGAACTAGCAAGTACACAGCGACGCCAGCCATGGCAAAAGTTGAAGAAGTGACTTCGGTTCATAAAAACAGTAATGCTACTATGACGGTTACCACAGAAGAGGGGACCAAGAGAAAATACCGAAGGCCCACTTCGAGGGCGAGCACGGAAACTAAGACGATAGAGGAAAACAGCAACGTTTTGAGGATCGTTCAGGCGTATCCAAGGAGCGTATCCTCCTCTGTTACAGCGAAGTACGGTGACGATAAAGAGAGCGACGAAAGGATCACGAATATCAAGGTGTTTAAGCGGCCAGATCTTAATAAGGATATATACGGGAGAACAAACGCTACCAGAAAAAATAATGAAGAAACGAAACTTGTTAAGGAGAATGAAAATATGGAATATAAAGAAAAAACTACCTCGTATTTATATGCAACCGCTAGCACTTTGGACACCGTCCAAGCGCAAGAAGAAAAAATTGAATCTCCACTTAACCAGATACAAAAACATTTAAACAATTCTGTTGTTACCATAAATGACCTGGATTCTATTAGGAAGGACAGATGGATGGAAGAACTTGAAGATAAAGAAGTCAAGACCATGACGACATCTACCATCAAATTAGTAGCAGAAAATGAAGTCATGCTACCTTCTAATAACACCAAAACGAAACCATTCAATCAGGAATCATATATATCGATGACGCAGGAAACTCCTAATTTAAGTCAAAATGTTACTAATGTTCAATTTGAAATAAAAAATGGGACGACGGATTTGGCAGATCGGAGAAACGGTGAATTTCCTAGAAGGAAAAAGGTTCTTTTAATAAGAAGACCTTTAACATCCAGTAGTACATCAGCGACGATCATACCAGAACAGAAAGATCGCACAAAGCAGATAATTCGTAAGCGAAAAGTGATCAGACGCCTTCGACCAGCAGAAAATGTTACCGAGGTAAACTCAACCGACAACTTCCATTCAGCGGAAAAGCAGGAATCTCCGGGACTCTTAGTTAAAGTAACAACTCTTCCACCGTACACAGCCGACACTGAAATATCTACAACGAATCTCGACATTCATATAGAAGATTCAAGCATACTGGATGATGTTACGGAAGAATCTGTTGACTCTGTTATAGAATCTGCTAAATATCAAGATAAAAATTTTGTCGATGACTTCACTAGGGTCACTTTAGAAACGCCGATTTTTGAAGCAACAACTTTCCTTTCTGAAAGCGGTATTGATCTCAAAACAATCCTGACAAATTCAACAAGCTCTCATGACTTCATAAAGGCGGAAGTAACGTTTCCGACAACTGACAATAAGATTACCGATAGTGTAGAGTCTACAATGGTAACATCAAAAAATGATGTAACATTCGTCCCCAACTATGAAACATTCTCATCAATCACTCCTTCATCGCAGTTTCTTCCCACTGATTCTGCACAATCAATGACGCCTTCCTCGAATTCACAATCATCCACGCGGAATTCATTTCTCAAGCAAAATGCCTTTGACTCAAGATATGTCAGGAAAAAGTTCATCCGGCGACGTCCCATTTCGTCCGCAGAAAATACGACCAGTCGATACGCACCGTTCGCTAAAAGTATTTTCTCAACAACAGACCAAGGGGATCTTACGATTCTCTCGAAGCGCAGAAAGAGTCTCTTCATTCGTCGTCGTCCAGTCTTGTCTACAGCTACAGGAGTTACGGAGATAACTGAGCCAAATTTTCACATCCAGGAGGAAGGCAAAGATCATTCAAACTATACAACCTTGAGAATAAACCTCTTAAATGATGTAGCAGTTTCGGCCAGTAGTCCATCAACAAGAAGCAAGCCTGAGTTATTTTGGAATCGTTACACATCAGCTTCGAATATGAATCAACATAGAGCTATCGTTCATCTTAACGATCAGCAAGGAACATTGTTCATACACGCTTTGCAAAATGAGGAAGAAGATGTGGCTGCAGAATCCGATAAAGAAACACACGAAGTAACAGCCAACATATATCGTAAACCTGAGTTTCATCCCAGATACAATCTCCAGGATTCCTTCAGGAGATCAACAAGCAACGAAAAAACAAACTTCATGGAAAGTACATATTCCCTGGATCCTTCTTCGGAGAATATCGGGAATGCACCCGAGGCCAATGGCTCAAATTATACATCGGGCTTTCGTCAGCCGAGAACGCGATATAGAAATCGTGACACTAATATTGTCACGGAGAACGATCAAGACAACACCCAGTACTCGGTCACCCTCGATCGCACGACGCAGAACGTGAAATCACGTTCTTATACAAAACGACCAATCATGTCAACCGAAGTGCCCGTCACGGAAACCTTGATACCCGCGAAAAAATTTGATTATGTAGCGGATGCGCATAAGAGACAGCAATCCCTGAAAATAAACGTCCGTCAGAAAGACGAAACTACCTTAGGATATACTGACAGTGTAGAAGATGCAAATACAGTACGATTTGATCTCCAAAACCTTATAGAATATGCAACAACGCCGTCCTCGAAACCGTTGATTACAAGGCTCGTCACATCCGTGAAGGAATCTGCCACTACGGAAAGGCAGAAGATCCTCATAAAGACCAAATACTCTTCACTGACCTCCACGACGAGAATACCAATTCAGAACACAAGACAGGAATATCAGTCTACCACGGCTACGACACCTTTGGAAGAAACGTTGCAAAGGACTACGACAAATTTTCCTGGTAAAAGGAACGAGGCAGAATCCGAAAATGAAATTCGCCGAGGGATGGAGATGTCCACTTTGCCAATCGAGAGCGAATTTCTTCACGCAGGACGCTTTACGACAGAATCACAAGAGCCTTCGACTATCGAGATCGAGTCAGTTTTCAGTAATTTGATCGTTGAAATGGAACCCAAGACATGAGACGACTCATCTCCTTACGACGGTGTACA
This sequence comes from Ampulex compressa, assembly GCA_038496175.1. NCBI lineage: Eukaryota > Metazoa > Arthropoda > Insecta > Hymenoptera > Ampulicidae > Ampulex > Ampulex compressa. The sequence goes on along the minus strand of JBCFXI010001287.1, from coordinate 34,613 downwards.
TATAAAACCTAGTTATCATAGTATATCAACTATAATCATAGTATATCAACGAAATTCTAACGAATTATCAATTATGCAAAAAAGAAGTATGAAGTAGAAAGAGAATGCTGCGATTAAAAGAAACACGAGCTGATTCGCTTTCTCTCTCCTATTTTCATCACCGGCGTTGTTCTTTATCAAAGTCGTTCTCTTCAGTAGTATAATAATCATAACGTACATTTTTATTCATTTAATAATCGCTCTATTAATCGATGATAAAACCCAAACAAAGCTAACATCCATCACGATAATCGTGACAATAAATTCTGACATTCAGAGAATCATTGAGAGCCACGTGCATTTACGGATGAAATCTAGAACTATTCGCACAAATCGCTCAACAATCTCGAAACGCTCCTGATGTATTGATCCATGTACCGTGTTGTCCTTTTTCTCGTATGTTTTCGTCTCCCCTCGAAGGCTCGAAACAGCTTTAAACAAACAGAAGATACTACAGAGCATGGCTACGAAAGGAGGAAGAAAGAGAAAGAGAGAAAGGAAAGAGATCCTGGAGAATCGTCACTAAACCGTGCTGCATTATTCTGATTTTCAGGTCGCCAATTCGGAAGCTATAAGGCTACCAACCTTGAAGGAGATAGTCGGGTATCAAAATAACGCTTATACAGCAACAACGTCAGCGATACAGTTAAACTTGCTCAGTGAGGGCGAAGGGAGAGACAAGGAGAATAAAGCTTGGAATTTTGTATTATCTAATTTAACTGAAAACGCAAAGACAACAGTGGATAATAACCGCGTAAATGATCAGATATCGTTTAAGTACATTGATCTATTGGGAGAAACCTTCAAGGAAGAAGACAAATTGATTTACGAGCAAGACAAAGCGAATCAAGAATCTGGGACTGAAAAGAGAACCGATCAAATGTCTGCGATCAAGACTGAAAAAAGGAGCAGAGTGTTCTTCCGTAAATACATGTCAGGTACAAACAAAATCGAATTTGAGTCTAATTCGTCGAATAAGAAGAGGAAAATCAGAATCGATCGTGTCGGTTTACCTACCACGACGCTAATACCAACGACAATGCGCGGCACTCCTCTTTCTAGCTTGACATCGACTCAAGTTTCCCGTGGATTTTACATTACCAAAAGCTATATTAAAAACTTCACGAAAGCAATATTGTCGTTCGATAAGAATGAAACTAAAATGTCGACCGAAAATGTATATACAACCGAATATGACACCTCCACGCCGTCACAGTTCGCGAATGCGTTAAGTACAACAGTATCGCAATTAGGAAGTAAATCGACGACAAAACCTCGATTAGACAGTGTACGGCCAACAAACATATTCGTAAGTCAAATTGTTAGCCATAAAACCGATTATAATTCTCCTTTTGAGAAAACAATGATGGATGCAACTTCCATAAACGTTACTGACGGAAAGGATAAACCTGTCACTTTAGTATCGTCATTCTTAAGAAAGAACATTGGTAAAGAAGCTTTAGAGACCACTGTAAACAGTTACCCAGTCAAGAAACAAGGGGGCGAAGACACCATTTTCACGTCTACAAATGCAGAAGCTACGACTGTGACTGAGACTACAACGCCACGTGTAATTTCTACAGTGCCATCAACTTTAATGTCTTCCTTAATCTTGGAGATACCAGCAGCAATCGCGACATCGATGGATTCTCCTCTTATCTCGAATACCTTGCCTTCAATAATGTCCACTTTCGTTGGTTCTACTACTCGCAAAGGTCTAAGCGTTAGGAATAACCAGGAAAAAAGCGATTTTGTTAAAAATGAAACTTCCCCTGCATTGATTATCACTACTCAGGCCCCAATAGTTGTGTCACCGATTGTAACTAGGAGTACAACTTCAACGCGACAAACAATAACTATTATGATGGATCCCACAAGAATGAAACCTACTTCAATAAATCGTGCAAGTACATCCTGCACTGAAAGAACTCATGTTAATCCAAAATCGATTCCAACGAGTGTTGCAAATAAGATTTCAACTTGTTTAAACGGAGGATTGACTTGTGTAACGCGTACAACCAATATCTCAAGGCATCTAACCGTACACCATATTAACAATAAGAAAAATAATACACTAAGATCTACGGATGTTCCAAGAAAGATGCATGAAACTATTAATGAAATGCAGACCAAAGTGCAAGAGAACAAAACAACAACGAAGCTTATTCGTATAAATATCTCAACGCCCTCAGCACAAATGATTTTTAAAAAGATCCATCCATACTCGAGGATACAGGCTCAGCGTAATCGACAAAGGCTTTCCGCCGAATCCATCAACTACGAGTTCGGTGATAAGATTGCAAAAAAAAACTTTGACAATAGGCGTCACACGTACCTACCTGAAAGATGGGAAGCAAAATCAGTCCTTGAAGATATACCAGCAACAAAAAAAGACGAGATCCGTAATATCACGATGTATAAAGGGCAGTATCACAAGGGTAACTTGCCAAGTATAATTGCTGAGAACATCTCCAAGGACATTTCTCTCAAGGAGCCCAAAGTCGAAGAAACAACGATGATATCCGTAAATACCGGCTATATCAGCCTACCGCTTGAAACACCCGCCGAGCACCTCAAAAATCCTCTTGACAGCCTGGAGGATAATACCTATCAGAGGTCTTCGAGCGAGGTCAGTGCCAGTTTAAAAACTTGTGGAACCAAAACGAGTTACAGCTTAATGCAAAAAGATCTGCCTATCTGGAACGCTCAGAATAACATTTTAGCTCTACTACATGATCAGTGAAAGTAGCCCAAAAACGTGCTGCCTTTTCCTTTGTTTTATTCATCATCGACATCGCTCATTAAGCCTCGCCGAGCCTAAAACTCATTGCTCTTAGTGTGATCATCTGGAAGGTACAAAAAGAACGGGCAGGTTTCGAGGGCGCCTTTTTCCAATGCGAGGCTAAGCCTTTTCATTCGCCCAGTCCACAGTAGATCCCACCTTTTTCGTGGCTAACCAAAGGACAGAAACCAAACGCCTAACAGACGCATGGCAGAAAATCCGAATATTGTCTCAGTTCTCTCCCCCTCAAAAAAAAAAAAATACAAGGTGAATGGTAGTGGAGGAAACCTATCGCCTGCCTCTCTCTGCATCATAGAAAATAATATCTTAGTTCTATGATATATCAACTTTAAACGCACGCCGAACTTTCCCGACCGTTGGATAGTTTTTCACAACAGTGGTCTTGTGGCCCAACTTAAATGGAGATGAGCTAATTTTCCTTCGAGTGAGAATTAATGGACCGAATGCAAGAAGACGTAAAAGGTACCCAAAGCGCAGGAACAATGCGCAAAAGAGACTGTAATGAGCGCAAACATCAGCATGTATCTTTGTCTGTATCTTCTTTAAACTCATTAACCTTTTGACGGTTTAAAAAAAAATTGTACGTTTTCCTACACCAAAAATCATCGTATTGATCCTGATATTCGTCTTGCACTTTAAAATATGCACTGCACAATTTGAAAAATTTCTTAAAAATGCATTCTTAACAGTCCGAAGTGGAAAAACTAATTAAAAGTTAGTTTGATTCACGTTCGCGATCGTTGCGAAGGCTCTACAGCAAAGGATACATTTCGGGCCACATTCGGGCAATGAGTTATATTAGGTTGCAAATTAGAAACATTAAAATTATACAAATATGATAATATTAGAATCGTAAAAGCATTTTAAATTCGTTGAATTTATTTCTTAAGAAAATAATTAAATAATATTACATAAAATTTAAATTTAATAGCAGTTTTGAATATTAATTTGTTATGATACCTCGTAAGAAAATTCAACATATAACTTAATACATTAGTAATTGACAACAGCACTAAATAATAAGCAATAGTAAAATGTAATTATAACTTTAATAATACAACTGTAAAATAACGTAGAAATGCATCAGTGGATACCGACTACAAAGTTTAGAATTACCTACTATTACATCCGTAGCAATTACTTAAATATTTGAAAATGACGTAAAACTATAGAGTCGTTCCCAACTTCTGTTCCACAGAGTACTAACGTCCCATACGCATTTCGTAAGTGTTTCACAGCAATTGGATAAATTTCAAGGTACAATAAAATCTGGATTGGTGTCGCCCGCTTCAGTGCTCTTGCTCTGCTCTTACGCCTATTTCATCTTCACCTGAACTTTTGTTCACTGTTTCTGTTGTGTAGCGAAATACAAAGTACAAACGCGCGCTTGTAAAATGGCATTATCACGATTTAATTGAAATTTTGAACTTTTACTTAGACTACACTAATCTAGATTTCATTGTATTATTATCATTATTGTATATAAAATTACTATTTGTGTGTAAAAGATGCTTGAGATTATAAGAGACAAGTTTTATTTCATTTTAATTTAAGTAAGTGTTACGTAAAAAAAATTTACTCACAATAGGGTTTCACACTTTTGAAAATGTGGAGAACCACTGATCAACAGCACAAAAATTTTTAAATAACTGTTTTTAAACAGCTGTAAGGCCATATAATCCCTAAATTCATCGCTCCAAATCGTAGAGAGCATATTAAAATATCAGATTTTTTACACAATCGGTATTTCAGAACATTGGACATTAAGTCCCATAAGATGTTAAATCTACTCTATATCTCGTCTGTGCTCTTCTCTTCTATCGCCACAGTCAGTGATGTTTGTGCTACGCTTCGCCCTATTATTCTACAGGCTTTTTTAAGCTTGGTCAGAAAATTGAAAATTAATTGTTTAACATATGAAAGAAGCTAACACTCTAATCGTTTTCACTCTTTTTATATGTCGTACCACTTAGTTTATTAAACATGATATTTTTTTTTGAATATTGACATCTGACTTATGCCGGCTCCTTGAAATTTGGTACCTTTTACGCAAAACAACCTGCTCTTATTATGCGCTGCGTAAGTAAAATAACCTACACATAATATGAATATGAATAATATATACACAGGGAATAAATAAATTATTCCATGATTCCTTAAGGGGTGCAAGGAGAGTTTGAAAAGTGACAATGAAAGTCTCAGGCGACAAGGACCAACTGGCCCAAATTCCTGAACCCTGTCGCGTCCGGTACGAGAGCAACATGGCTCCACTTAGCAACGTACAGACAGGACCATTAATTTGTTTCTCTAACCCTGAAGGGGGGCAAGGAGAAGATGGAATGCGAATGTGGCAGTGTCAACAGGCTGGAACCAATTGGTCCAGATTTATAGACTCTGTGATCGACACGCGTGCTATTTACAAAGTGCGTGAAATATATATTTATGATTGTTACAATACACATTGACATATTTAATTGTATTATTCATAGAAACGTGAAAATACAACATTATACAGCCTAATATAACTTATTGCTAATCCAAGAAGGCGGGAAAAGAACGAAATATCTTTTATAATTAGAAAAATGTCCTTTAGTAGAAACTTTTGCATCAGAATTATTACATATAACGATTTCGTAACATTAATTACTTGACCACTTATTTCAATGTAACATAAGTTGTAATTCAGTCATGAACTATGCCCAACCCTGAAAAGAGCCATTTTACAACTCTGAAAAAGTGCATTATAGCTCTGAAAAGGAACAATTAATAATCATTCCTTCCATAATTACTTGATTTAATCCATTTAATCGATAAATGTTACGAAATCGTTATCTGTAATAATTTTGATGCAAAAATTTCTTCTTAAAGGACATTTTTCCAATTTTAAAAGATATTTCGTTCTTTTCCCGCCTTCTTAGATTAGCGATAAGTTATATTAGGCTCTATAATGTTGTATTTCCATGTTTGTATGAATAATACAATTAAATATGTCTATGTGTATTGTAACAAGCATAATTACATATTCAATTGTTCCAGCCGCCTGACACCGCTACGGTCGTATTCCAGCTTCTCTTTGCTCCCCTCAAGAGGTCGAGGAAGAAATTAATGAGTCCGTCTGTATAAACTACGCAGAAATGTATAATTATGGTTTGTATAACACACATAGACACATTTAATTATATTATTGATTGAAACGTGTGAACACAATATTGTAAAACTTATTATCACTTATTGCCAAGCCAAGAAAGCGGGAAAAAAAGTAATTATCTTTTCAAATCGAAAAAATGTTCTTTAAAAAAATTATTCCGTGTAATGATATCGTAACATGAAGTGATTGAAGGGTTAAATAAGTAGTTGTGCGAGGACTGATTATTAATTGCTTCTTTTCAGAGCTGTGAAATGGTTCTTTTCAGGGTTATGGCACAGTACTTCACAGAACCACAATTTATTTTACATTGAAACAATTGGTCAAGCAAACAATATTACAAAATCGTTACGGTTAATAATTTTGATGCTAAAGTATAAATTTTTTCAATTTTAAAAGATAATACATTTTATTCCCATCTTATACTAGCAATGAGTTATATTAGGTTTCATGTTATTGTGTTCGCACGTTATTGTAACTAATATAATTAAATTTGTTAATGTGTATTATAACAAACGTAATTATATATTTCTATACAATATGTAAATCATGTGCGTGTTAATCATCATAGGGTCTATAAATCTAGATCAATTGGCCCTTGCCGTTTGACACCACCACGGTCATATTCCAAGTTCCCCTTACTCCGGTTTCAGATAAGTATACATGAATATGTTTAAAAAAAAAATGCATAAAAAAATTATATCTTTACAGAATGTATTTGATTGCATACATTGTAATTGATTTACATAATTTAAGTTTAACATGTATAGTATTCTTTTCTTGCACGATATACAGCGAAACAGTCTTTATCTTTTTATGTCGACGGTTATGAGTAGACTAAGTTATCTAAAAAAAGGCTGCATGATCAAGTAACTCAAAATAACACAAAGTAACACATGCGATACGATCAAAATGTATACTAAATGAGGGATCCCTATTTCGTTCTGTAGAAATAGTTTTTTACGAAAAGAGTCTCAGCAATAGCCCTCACTGATTTCAATGAAATTAGCTAGAATGATGTATCTATATCTATATAAGCATAACCGTGTATATAGCCATAAATATTTATAATACAGATATATAAGTTATAAATATACAATAACTCATTTAAAAAAATAATGTTCTTTTGAAAAACAAATCATATAGCCCCATATATTCCAACAATCAGGTAACCATTTGTGTCATTAAAAATGCCGGAGATACCGTTTCTGAGGTGTACAGCTTACCTTTATAGTCTGTCGAGCAGAAGGGTTTACGGACAAAATAACTCGTACAAGGCAGAAGCTAAGCAAACCAGACATTTAAAACCAGCCTAAAAAAAATTGTTATCAAGTCTTTTAATTTCAGTTTTTTTAATATGGCAATTATTTTCAATATATAGGTGAGATTTTATCAATCAAAATAAGATTAAGCACGACATAATTACAACCAGATTTACATATTTAACATTTAAAAAATAACAGTAATTTGATCACTCCTCTTGTATGCTCAAAGAAATGCTTTTATTCTTATGATTGGGAGCACTCTACATCGAAATGTAGCGCACATTCTCGATGTAATGTACTCCCAGCTCAAAGAATAAAATCATTTCATTATTTAATATGTGTTAAGTAATTGATTTTATTCATTTTGTAATCGAATTACGAGTGCGATTAACTACAAAATTACATAAAATATTGTTGTACATCGTCGCACGTGTCGAATATAGAGGTGTGGTGTGACATAGTTGAAAAAGCAAATACTGTTTGAGTGAGATTCATGGGGAAGGAGGCACATTTCCAGTAACATAAATGAAGAAGGAGACACAATTTGAGCAAGGTTAACACGTTGACTGCCACGCGATTTTATAAGGAAATCCCATTCAGGCCTTGCGTGCTGGTATCGTGGTGCAGCAATGCGAAATGCACTACTAGCATATTAAAGTTCACTCGATGCAAGTGTTTAGGACCATTTTTTTTACCGTAGTGGAAGATATTTATGTTTGGAAGGAAACGTTTATATAGACATTCATCTAACACGTTATGCGCTCAGTCTGTTTTGTTTTGCTTATCGTTTCGAGCACTAAATAAGATTACATTGAAATCGTTTTGCACTTGGGGCTTTGCTTAGGTTACTACAAAGTAATACAAAACACTTTAGAAATGTCTAGTAATACAAACCCCTTTAGAAATGTCTGACGTGATGCATATTCGAAATGTTTTACGCATATTCATTCACTCCTCTATGGTTCTTGGCCCAATGCAGATAAAAATCTTACATTAACCCTCAAAATGTCAGGTGAAGAGTGTGAAAGTAACAATAGTGAAATTATTTTTGCTAAAAGGCAGCATAGAGTGAATATATTTTAATATGAACCTAAAGTCTGCGGCCGGTCCCTGCGGACCGGCCTGGCCTGAACGTAAAGTGGAATACCGGTCCCTAGGGACCGCCGTGGCGTTTAACGTGTTAATGAGAAAGGTGATACCATTCAAATAACGTACAAGCATAACCTTACATTGCTGTTTCATGTGTAGACGGAATCTACATTTGACATAAAATTAGATGTTTGTAGCAAAGAAATAAAATTACCTATTTACTGAATAGAAATTAAATATTGCAGTCGCGCACAATTTATGGAAGAGCTGTAATATATTAAAAACACTTTCCTATTATTATTTTAAGTGTGATTAACAACTTATGTTTCTAATGTAATCGGGGCGATAATCAAATAAAATCAATTGTATGTAGAATAAGTATTTAATAAATAAATGTGGTCATAATTATATCGTGTTTGGTCTTAATTTGATTTATAAATCTCATAAATATGTTAAACAATATTTCAGATGATAAAAAGTTAAACTAAGAAAGTTACATCACCCCATCAAGAATCATTAACACGTTAAACGCCCGCCGGTCCCTAGAGACTGGAGCTAAACTTTTAACTGTTTTTCCACGCGCGTGTCGGTCCTTGCGTATTTGTGCAACTGAACATTCAATTTAGGCGACATGGGTTTTTATTTAGTCTATACTTTAAGGAAAATAATATAATACTTAAAAACATTGATCTAGTTTATTAAAACAAGGTAAATAAAGACGAGATTCGCTTGTATGTTGATTACAGAAGATTGTAACTTTCCGCGTTAAAGTTTTGCGAAAAAGAACTATAAGCAAATTCAAGATACGAATCCAAAAGAGTATTTATTGTGATTGAAAAAAGTCACCTAAACCATCTGATTATACTCTGATACGCCTATCGGCAAGCGACCCGCAGTGGCCCGCTTGACGGCTAACCGTGGCTTGAACGGAACGGCACGTAAAACCGGCGTGTCGCTTAACGTGTTAAACCGTGTTCCTTTCAAAGAAACTGCTACGCGTACCCCATTGTGTACACACATCACGCACTTTACTGGATCCGAGAAACATAATACAGGTGTAGAGTATAGATAAACTAGGCATAGGAGCAGCACTGTGGCGTTCACAAAAGAGTTCCAGGTGCGCCATACATGGAACTTTTACTGTATGTGGTCTACTGTTTGCATCCTATGCAGAAACGCTTTTGTGACAAGTTTATAAGGACAAATATGCACTTATTATAATGTTACGGTTATGAAAGTATAGATTATGTGCTGTAATTTTGCATCAACTATTCTCACATACTTCTGCGTAATTGGCTGGATATCTATCATTATAATTACTATTATGCTTATTGTACATTTAAACATATTAATCTAGCTAATTTGACTAGAATCGATGCGGGCCATAGCTAAGGTTTCTCATGCAAATAAACACGAATTTATAATTCCGGTCCACAAAATGTTAAAAGACGACAAGATTTGACGGTGCACTGCAGTAGGTACAGTACACATGATCCTTGCTCTACGATGCAGGTGAATCATTCAAAGAATACGGAACCAAATAAGCGGATACCTGAAGGGCATTCGCCTAACAGACGCAGGAAGCCAAATGTCACGGCGCACACCACCCGATCACTAAGTATTAAATTACCGAGCACACTTCGACCTCTACCAAGAAATCATCCGGGAGACATCACGCTACCACCAACTACCGAACAAACCGGTAAAGTATATTTCTAATTTCAGGCTAAATATTTATCAATGTTGTATCATGTTTTACAAAATTCTATAAAGTCAAATCGTCTAATATAATGATAGTTTCTGCACATATGCAATTATATAATTCTATTTCATCCAGTGAATGTCTGAAAATACATCTCAATACATACCATCCTTGCGCCTATAAGTCAAAAATATATTTCAAAATCTATGGTAACAATCGGTCTTCTACTTGAACTGAATCTCGTAAACTATATGGCCAATAAAAAAATAGATTTCCTAATCTGACTATTTATTTGTACGATGCATTATTTAAAAATATTTTTCGCATATAATTTAATATGAAAAACTAAATTTTTCTATACTAGATACTTTTTCTAATAGAAAAAAAGTGAAAAATATATAATGACATTTTTACATGTAATAATCTCTCACTTTTTGAGACGAAAAGTGCTTATAACCATAAGTCTGCCAATCAAAACAAAGTTTGGAATATATAATAGAACTGATGTAATTTATTTAAACAGATCTTAATTGATTCATTATACAGTATATTATCGGCACCTTTAGTAGTGTAAGTCAATAAAAATACATAATAGAATGACTTTCAATAAATCAAATATTAATTAAAAATAATTATCTTAAAAAGATGTTAATTACAAATAGACCTATATCACTCTCATAAATTCTGAACTTAAATTACATTCGATTATTTATCTTGAATGATTACGAAGACGTTTTATCCATAACATACAATTCATAAATTTATATTTTTTATGTGAAATGCGTGTACTATTTTTGTATAAAAGTGTTTTTATAAAAAATAATATATGTTATATTAACTTCTTATAAACTTTACCAAAATTATCAAAACAATGTTAGTATTAAAATTAAACAAAATCAAATCACGTGTAGATTTGCATTACTTACATAATCTGTTACTTTACGATTGCATTTAGTAATGAAGCTTATATCAGCAAATGCATATAGATATTTTAAAATACGTACAAATTGTTATAAATTACAAAAATTAAGCTTGGACTTGAACTTTTCCACAAATGGATTTAGCCCACTTTTATAATAAACTGCTAAAGTTACCGCGACTACGTAAGATGCAAATATAAAGCTGAATCAACCAACGCACGCAAATCTTTATATTTATTCTAATACAAACTTGTTTAAATGTTAAGAAATTTATAGAACACGTTATAACGTGATATTTTTTTTTAACAATATATGTAATAAATCGGAATCTTAAGTTACAATGTCGTATACAATCTGTTTTAGGGAAATACTAAAATATCATAACATGACATACGATGTCATATTTTAGAGAGGTCTATAAGAAGACATGAAATAAAAATTTTAATATCATACTTGAGATTTTTCGAATTGATGATAATTGATGTAATAAGAATTACAATATCATATTTTACCTTTTTCAGACATCACTTTAGTGGAAATGATCGAAGAGTCGAAAGAACTGACTCAAAAGAGGGATCAGAAAATTGAGATGTCCGATCAGAACAGCCGGGCGCAAGAGCTTGCAGTAACTCTTGCCGAACCTCCATCCCCGGAAGCTGCAGGCACCGGTACATTATACTTGTTAAACACCACGCCATCAAACTTCCTGATTTACTTAATTTAAATAATCACATCATCATTAGCTTTCTTCTCTTCATGAACCATCCGGGAATAATTTTGTGTGTCACCCTATTGTATACAATTTTAATCATATCGAAATATTAGCTCACCGCGAATAAATCCGGTAGCTAAATATTCCTCGGCTTAATAATATATCCCTGATTCAAGCAAGTAAGAGTAAAGAGTTCAACAAGGGTTCACCCTAAAAATGAAAGACTAATCATGCCTGGTTATATATCTTCAGTGGGACATTGCGTGACTGTCACAAGTAAAAACTAATTTGCTCATTACACAACATGCTCCAATATCGATGTCACGTGGCATGATTGGCCGACTCCACTAATTCTTCACTTCAGTCAACATCATTGCACCAAATCAAACATACTTTTTGGTATCTCGATATTTTCCTCTCCTCAAGACATTTTTTTCCTTTCTATTAATATATAATACTACATACAATAATACAGAGTGGATAAGTTTTGTCTGAGTACAACTGACAAATGCATAACTTCTCCTGAAAAGAAATGAATCGATATTTCTCGGTCCTCTTGCCATAATAATGTCTACATTACGTGTTCAATTTGTACTTTCAAGACGTGTCACATCCCTCCCAGTTATCTTTTGGTTGCTGGCTAATCCCATAAAACAATAATTCATTTTCACAAGGGCTCATTTTATCCACGATTAAATATCAATAACTAGCCAATGCTTTGGTTTAAAATTATAACTAATCCACTAGTATTTATCTCAACAAAACCTCGTGTAAAGCGGTACATCAGCACAAAATCAGACATCAAAACTACGACCATCCCACTTGCATCATTTTTATTAGAACATTATCCACATTCTAGATTTTCACACTGATTACTAGTGTGCACCTGTATAATGACACCGCTTACTTTCTGCCTTTCTTTTCATTCATGTTTCTATACTTTTTTACCCAACTATGATCTTCTCAGTGGATACGTCACGTACGTACTAATCAAACCATATGCACATGACGGCTGTCGTGCTCAACGAATCTCCTCGTTCTCTTCTGTTTCGAAATAATAACTAATTAGGTCACGCACGACCAGGTCGACAGCCGTTAAGGGATTTCCTAAGGCGCAAGATAAGCACTACGATAGCACCTAGAACAGATTCCACGACTGGTAGGACGACGACCATCAGACGCACCACGCCACTGAGAAACGGACATAAGCCAAGAGCAAAGGATGATAGATCCGTAGAGAACGTGACGACGAAATCTAGACGACCTGCGATTATTGATTACGACTATTATGTAGACGAGGAAGAACCGGTCGTTCGAAAATCCGCTGTTAACGAAAAGCTATTCCTCACAAACAAGGGCACTATTCGCTGCCTTGACCAGGGAAATTTCCCCCATCCATACTCCTGCAAGAAATTCATCACTTGTGCCAGAATGGTCAATGGCCAAGTGATAGGAGCGGAGTATACGTGTCCGGATAAATTATCCTTTGATCCAGTCGGTGGCATCTGCAACTGGTCTGCCGGCCTTGGTTGCAAGGAGTAGCCTCAAACACACCTGGTATTATCATTTTAATACCTCCTAGATTTCTATTGAATTTCAATGCTTTCCAGGCTTTCAACAATGTGTATAAGCTTTTCACTGCTAGGGTTGTATACAACGCTTTTCATATACTTCAGGCGTTGGTGTGTATATTATGGTCAAAGTGATTAATCGGTTTGTATTAATAATAATGGTATAAGAACGACCAGAATAATTTGTCGAAATTGATCACATTTATCGGTTATTATTAATAATTTCCAACTATCTTTGGTAAATGGAAAGAGTAGAAAATTTTCCATGACTAATTGACTGTCATACCGCAAATGATGCAGGAGTGGAGTCCACATCCGATTGCAGAGTCACAAAAGGATGATTCAATCCTAATCGGAAATCGATAAAAAGGTATCCAACTTAACCGAAAATCGAGGAAAAGACAGCCAATCCAACCGGACACTTGTCATTTTTGACAATAAATTCAACTGAAAGATAAACCTTGTATCCGGTACAGAGGAGCCTATAAATTTTTGGGAACACATTTAACACTGAGTCAGGGAACCCACACCAGAACCTTTGCAGAATCAACTGGATCAAAAAAGCTAACCGAGGGAGAAATTAATCGACGGGGATTACTTCTGAATCCTACTGGAATTTTCAATTTGGTTGATTTTCGAGAGGTTCTGTCATGAGTACCCGACCTGATATTGAACGTGCTGCCGAAAATTTGTACATTCCGCGATACGGGGGTCACTATAAGTAATGTTGGAAATATAAGAATATTGCAATCGCAATTATTATGATATATCCTGTAAATCTTTGTAAATCCTGTCAAAAGAAATTTGACATTCCGAAAAAAGGACAAACGTGCTTTTATTGAATTTACAAAACTATAGGGGTAATTATTAATACTTATCGATAAATGATTCACTTTAACCTTACATATGATATATGCGCGCGCATCGTGTGTGCACATATTTATATATGGAGCCCTCACATATTGAAATTTAATATATTCATTTGAAAATATATATAAAACGCCATTTAAACATTACCATATGTTACATACAGAACAATTTTATTAAAAAATTATATTACACAATGATTCAGATTAACCCTATACTTTCACTTGCCCGTATATATATCGTAATATGAGTGGTACACTGGTTTTCAGACCAAATTACCCTCTGGTGGAAAGATAATGTGTGAATGAGACAAATTAGTTGTATTAATCTAATGTTTCAGCTCGGATGCAAGTGCTTATCAAAGAGTACATTTCAACTAAAATAATTACAAGCATGTGTGTGAAACATGAAAATTATTAATAGAAATGTGATTAGAAATATTTTTCTAAATACAAGGACTATTGCGTTTTTGTAGCTGTAGTTTACCAAATGTGTCACAAGTTTATAATAGTTCTGTTACTGGTCATTACCAGAAATATGCAGCTTTTGAAGAATTATTATTAAATATAAACATCATAGTCCGCTCTTTTAAACGGTTAACAATTCGAGTTGAAACATCGAATCAACACTCTGAATGTGTTTCAGTTAAAACTATGAGCATGGTCTTGTGTGCAATGTATTGACACTATCCCACTGGCGATTTTGTCAAAAATTATAAAGTATCAATTTCTGTGGTATGTATAAAACAATTCAGTGTCTCTCAGAATATGAAAAGAAAGAACGTATCATAGAGCAAAATATTGCACGGCATTATTTTTATTTTATTTTACTTACCCAATGTAAGTACACACTGAATCAATAATTTGTTCCGTGACCAATGTAGGGGGGCAAGGAGAAGCCGGAATGCGATCGTGGAGGTGCCAAGTGGCAGGGACCGGCAGGACTTGGTTTACCGATTCTACGCTCAATAGGCGCGCGAGTTATAAACTGCCCTGCAAGTTTATAATCATGCCGGGTATAATGTATATTGATATATATATTGTTGCATTGTTCATAAAAACTGGTGAACATGATATTACGAAACCTAATATCAGTTATTGGCAGTATAAGAAGATGGAAAAAGAGAAGAAGAAACTTTTACATCTTAGTTACTTTGTATGTCTTCCTGATATCAGTTGCTTTGCCAGTTACTCCAACGAAGCTACTAAGATGCAAAAGTTTCTTCCCGAAAGACATTTATTCAATGTTTAAAGCTAATACCCACATTTTCCATCTGTTTATACTGCCAATAACTTATATTAGGTTTCGTAATATCATATTCGGCAGTTTTTATGAACAATGCAACAATATATATCAATATATATTATACCGGGCAAGGTTATAAGTTTCTGCGCAGTTTGTAAATCGCGCGCATATTGAGCGTAGATTCGGTAAACCAGGTCCAGCCGGTCTTTGCCACTTGATACCTTTACGATCGCATTCCAGCTTCTCCTTGCCCCCCTGCAGGGGTCAAGGAACAAATTATTGATTCGGTGTGTACACCGACCATGATTTTAAGTTTCTGCGCAGTTTGTAAATCGCGCGCATATTGAGCGTAGAATCAGTAAACCAGATCCAGCCAGTCCCTGCACTTGACACCTCCACGATCGCATTCCAGCTTCTCCTTGCCCCCCTTCAGGGGTCCAGTAACAACTTAATGGGTCCGTCTGTACAATAGGCATATTGTGTGGCTTTGTCTGCTATTGAAGTGTTAATAAGCTCTCCGGTTCCAATAATCATGTTATTAATTTACAACACGATAAAATGGAATTAGTTTTATTGATCTTAAAAACTAAAGCTTTGCACTACTATCGCAATGCGAGTCATGTATTTTTGTGAATAGTATTAAAAATTATGAGTTATTTTAACTTCAATGAATATTTTGTAAAAATGCATAGTAGTTGCCCATAACAGATGTTAGACATGTAATAAATGTATTTAATAAATGCATAATAAATGTTGTACAATTAAATATAAAATACCGAAATCCAGTTGATTCTTGACTTAATGTAAGATTAGAAATTATCTGATGTAATCGTTGTTAAATAAAAGAATTATGTCAGTTTCTATATACTTATACAAAAATACAAAAGATTAGATACGATAAAAAAATGTTCAGTACCAAATGCAGAATGAAGCTTAAATATAAATGCAAAGCCAGGAATAACTTAAAACAGTTGATAAAATGTTAATTAGCAAAATCCATTCCATTCTTACACTCTGTTGCAAGATCAAGATGATTTGTGGTCTATAAAATGTTAAATACCAAAATCGGAGTGACTATTGCATTTCAATACAAATGCCATGCGTCTGCAGACAACTATTAAAAATGATATGTTATATCATTCAGCCATTCCTGGGAAAACTTCCTGAATTCTACTGAACAGGCCAGTGACAAGTAAACAAGAAATCATTGTCTGTTACACATATTGCATCCACTTTTACAACAAGAAAGTTATAACTTAGTCGTTTAATTCAAAAGTCCTGTGCCAAGAGCTGTGTCTCAAACTTATACACAACGATAAATGGCAATAAATGAAGACGAAGAGATATTAACATTTAAAACTTTTTTGTTGTCACGTGTAAATATTATAGTTGTATGTAATCTTAAGTTCTCATCTCTCCCTTTTTTTTCTTGCATATGGCATTAAAAGGTTAACTTATGTACACAAGTAACTCCGAAGTATGAGAGAAATACTCTGTTTTGTACGTATTTTAAACACATCATGTGATTCAAATTCCATTCAAAGTTTTATATTAAATTTATGTACTAAGCTTTTGCATCTGAAATAAAAATAAGTTCTGTAACAAGATGCTGTAGAATAATACTTCTCTTTTCTTCCTGCATCTGGAAAAGGTATAATCGAGATTAAAAAAACTACAAACACGCATGACTAAATATTTTCCAAGATACTTTTATTTCCCTGGTATATTCGTTTTACAATATTATCTGTTATTAAATTAATTCAGGAAGATGAGATGGATAAAACAAATAGAGCAGCTAAGAAGTGTGTAGTGCTATGCGAGGACAATCTGTTTTGGCAGGTGTTTAAACTAAATTACAATGACAAATCATTCTCGACACAGCTAATTCATAAGTATTACAATTACGTCAATACGTCATATAAATGACAGAGTGAATACGCGCATATAATTTTGACACTATGATTATGTACAATGCCGTAACATTGCTAAAAATGTGAATGTAAAGTGAGATATGTTTTTATCATATGTATCACACTACATATAGGTATACATATGTATGTGTATGTATATATTCAAGATAATTAGCTTGACATTATGTATTTTTACAATTTTGTTTACATTTGGGCAACATAAATTTGCGCGCGCGCGTGTGTGTTGTATACTGTCCTGTAACAAGTTAGGTTTTGTCGTGTTTCGATATTAGTTGTGTTTGCCCAATATTTTTTTTTTCTTTCGAATCATTAAAGGAATGAAAAATTAAATATACTCTCAAAACGCAGTTAAAATAGACATTGATAAAGCATTAAAGCTTGGAAGCGAAACAAAACTTACAGTACACCTTTCCGATAAGTAATTACATTTCACACACGAGCATCTTTATGGTAGTATATAATGATTTGAACGACGATGACCTCACTAAATAAATAAGGCTGCAAATGTAAGTTGTGACCTTGTAAGTGACGTAAAAGATGACAGTTGTTGCTTGGAAATTTTACACAATAGATCCTATATTACAGGAGCCTTATCGTTTTACGAATATTTATAAAAATAAATACTTTGAAAGAACATTTCGTTCACTACTGTAATTAACATTGGAGTGATAATAAATAATTATTAATTCAAATAAATAAATAGTTTCCTTTCTTTAACGTCATTTCGCGTATGTTTAATTTACGATTTACAAAGTACATAACGGCTATGTCGGTTACAAGATTCGTTGTGCCGCTCTCATAAAAAAAATATGAACATTATTCGATTTCGTGCGTATGTTTTCTGGATACTTAGCGAGAAAGTCGATTCGTATGTGATTAACCTTATTATTCGATTTCTTTAATATTCTATAGCCAACATCAATTTATTATCCAGCATGAGTATTGTTCTACGTCTTACATTACAAAATTTAAACCAGTATAAAAATTGAACTCTGTTCATATATTATAAATATAATGATCAATGATATTGTATTATTTTACATTTCTCAACTATGTATGTTATAAATAACAAATTAGGTGCAAATATTATTCAAAATATTTTGACATATTAATGGGCTAAACTTTACATGAACTAACTAAGTCTTTAAAAATCAGAAATAATAAAATACTATGCAAAATTCGTAGTATCAATACCCACACTAAATAAATATGACAAACATTTCAAACTCATCGCTTTTTAAATACAATACACGTATTAAGCATAGCGTCGTTTATTTTCCTTTTTCGTATCGCTTTGCAGGTAGAAAAACCTTTTTCGTAATGCTCCTCATCCTCGTGTAATTTGTCGTAATTTCCCTACACCTCGTGTGATTCTCAAGAGTTTTTATGTACATTTTAAACGTAACTTACACCTTATAGGATTTGTCATAGGTATGTAGCAAACAGTTTAGAAGATCGTGTCATTCTCTTACGATAAATTGTACTACCACCTTAACGTAAAGCATCTAAATTAGATACATATTATTGTCTCTGTACAAACTTACTTAAATACATATTATGTTCACAAAACGATTGTTGCAAATAATTTCCTATGATCCTACAATTCCTGGGATCTATTGAAATTCACAGTTACTGCCCTTAGACTTCTTTACGTTAAAAGGATACTACACATTCACCCTTAACATTTATCGTGTATTTATCAATTATATGCACCTGGAAGTTTTTTTTCCTTGATATCATCAAAGGAGCATTCAGCCAATGCAAGAATATACTGCGTATTTTATACATCTGGATATAATAAACATCATTCTTATAATAACTTACAAACATTATGTCGCATATTATGTTATTGAATGACCACTGGATCGTTGCTACCCCATGAGACATACGAGGATGTTATTGTGAAATATCGAAATATGGAGTAAACCATTTGTGTACACTGTACCTTCCTGGGAATCATTCGAAGGTGATGCGTAATTCCGATATGTTAATTTATAGATCTGATTCTCCGTACAAGGCGGTGGAGAATGAACGGTAGTCCAATGCACCAGGGATACCATTTGGTCCCTTGTATGGAGGCATTCGCTGAATACAATATTCTGCTTGATCAGGTGGTAGTTCTCTCCTCAATTCGTCAGGCAAGATGTAGGGCTATAAATTACCAATGTAAAATAGTGATTAATACCAACAGAATCAAAGCGCGGCTTACTTCTGTGCAGAACTACTCATCCAGGAACAATATATAAAGTATACAACAATGTATATAATTAAAATAACGTGATTATTACGGATGATTCATAATCTTCATATCTTCTAATTGTATTCAGTTACACATATCCTTATGTCAAAGTATAGATAATAGTTCATAGTAAATAACTTCTATGTAAATCTAAGTTACCTTATCACCAGCAAGGATACGGAAACTGTCAATAACTTGTTCTGCTGTATCAGTATCCGTACTCTCACGTGTCATAAAGTCCAAGAATGCATCAAAGTGGACGTAACCAGAATTATTCGGATCGACGATAGCCAATATACGTTGAAAATCAATATCTCCTTGCCTATCCTTTCCAATAGAATATCCCAAAGAAACAAGACATGACTTAAATTCGTCAGGGGCCAACCTGCCAGTTCTATTTTTGTCAAAATGATTGAAACTGCTACGAAATTCATTAAGTTGTTCCTGAGTAATACCCTGTAGAAAAATAAACATTGTAAAATATATTTGTGAATAGATATTTACCATTTATACACCTGGTCAAAAGTCTTAGAACACTCGCCTGTCTTGGCAAACTTTGATTATATAATGTTATTAAATGTATTTGAGAAACACTTCATTACTGCATAGATTATAAATACATATTTGATAGTTGCTAAGCAAACAAAAATAAGATATTTATTTGTCTGAGTTTTTTGTACATTAAAAAATATATTAGAAGTATTGATAATACACGTTCGAAATCAGCGTCACATATCGGTGACACACCGATTTTCAATAGGTCCCTAGCATCTCATATGTGTCATAACAGTCAATTTATATTTATAGTTTTTCCATAAACAAATGAAGTTTGAACTAAACTTCACAAATACATCTAAAAATGGTCTTAACGTATCCTATTCATTTAATCAGCTGATATTAATATATCATGCGCATAAAAATCTGTAACACATTTTGCAGAAATTAAAAAAAGAAAAAACAAATGGGGCTGTAGTTAGAAACTTTTCTCTGCAGCGAAATACAAAACGTTGTAAGATAATTGCGAATTATTTTTTTCATCTAATTCTTTCAATCTTCAAAAGTTGTACATATAAATTTCTATTTGTTTTACATTAATATATAGGAACATCATGTAATAATAGAGATTCTTTAATTAGTTTTTAAACCAGTCTAGAGTATCAATTGATATTGGTTGAGTTTCATTGCATATGAGATCATGACAATATGCAAGCAAAAAGCTTAAAAAATTTGAATCATTTAAATGTCCTTGTAAAATAAGAGTAGGTTTTGTAAAAGTTTTCAGTGTAATGATATATATCCAGTAGAACCATACTGTTTGATCATGGTGAGATCAAAGTGAGATTAAAAAATGATAATGTTTTCAATTATACCTTAGAATCTCTGGTGAGAATTTGATTCTCGACTTCATTAATGTTGCGATTGATTGATGTCAAAAGCTGCTCCCATCCAACTCGTAAAGTTTCCATGGTGTACTGTGTGTACCGATTCTCAAATATCATGCCCTCTTGCACAGCTTGATGGATCTTTTCTAGCTCCTCAAGATGCGCCTTATACTGATAAACTGCTTGTTCATATTCCTTCAATCGGTGCAGTTGATCCTCCAAAGTACCCTATGTTTGTGAAATAGCAGTTAGCTCTTTCGCTAGAGCTGAACAACTGGTGACTTTGCAAATATATATAAAATATTCCAAATAAAAAAAATGGACAGAGAATTAATATAATGATCTACATGCTGCAATAAAATCATAAAAAAACTCAAAAAACCTAGCATTATAAAATGGTATGGATTAATAAATGGCTAACAAGTCATTTTCACTAGTTTGGTAATTCCAGTGCTTACAATAGTAATACAGTAGTTCTTGTTTCTATGTTTTCAATTATGTATTTTAATGTATCTACTCTAGTATAAAGTGATGACGTGATAATAATATTGAATTTATTTCTCTATATAAAACTATAAATATCAAATATTGTACAAAATGTGCATAAATATTTTAATAATTACGTTCTTATAAAATTGCTTTATAATTACTGTAGATTTTCATGTAATAATTTAATTCTATTACATATTACAGATATTACATAATATCGTTATTAATGTATCGTTCGAGAAAACAAACCCACAACAAAATATTCAAAGGTAAGTCAATATTGTAAGCATTTCAAAAGATCACCTATTGGGTAATCACATTGTATAGCACTAAAAGAAATAACAACGAATCTTTTCACAACAAAGCAATTAACCTTCTATTAGGTGCAATTAATCTGTCAGACATGAGCCCAATATATTTGACTATCAGCTTTCAAAACTAGTAGATGTGTTCACCTATTTCAATAATTTTATATTATGTTTTTAGCAATTCATATTTGTCCTAAACTTGCACTTGCTTCTCTGTTAGAATATGATGATATACTGGTCTTAGAGAGTAATTTATCATGAGGTGGATGGGATTAACGATTATTAATGAATGCGACATATTAACAGTGTTATTCCAATATTTTTTTATCATTTTGAATCAATATTCTCCTATAAGTTTATCCGCTGTTGTTAAAAGTTAAAATAATAAATAATCATTAAATTATAAATCGAAATTTATTTTTTTATATGCAATCCATTAGACTAATAACACAGTGTTAAACTAAATTTGTATTTTTACCTGTAATCCAAGGCCAATTGCAGTAACGGCATCTAATTGACGTTCAATCCATGGTCCAACTGCATTGGCCTTTTCAGCAAATTGTCGTCGAAGTAACTCATTATCTTTTCGCAGAATTAAGGAATTTACATGATTCCATATATAAAATTTTTTACATCATTAAAGTAGAAGATTATTGGTAATCGTATAACATAAAGAAAACATGAAATAAGGATACTTTGTTGTTTACGAAGTTCAGCTGCAAGCGTACCATCACGCTGTGGTACCAACTGCCTAACATCACTCCATTTCTTTGTCAAGTCCTGTTCAGCATAATTAAATTATCAATAAAATAAACACTAATGCAGAGATCATATGTAACAGCATAGATTTTAACCGCCACAGTATACACACCAATGCAGTTAGAGTGGTGTAAGGATTTTCAAGGCCACCAGGTATCTGGAATTGCTTAACTATTGATTCCACCTCCCGAACCAATCCAACGATTGCATTATATTCCTTATCAGCTTCACCAAGAGTTGCTTTAAATGCAGCATGAGCATCCATCAAACCTTGAATTTCCTCCATAGTGTGCACGATGAACATATCTACCAGGTCTTCTCTGGTTCCATCCAACCAATTGTTAAATGGCTGATAGACAGTAAAAAATAAACATTAACTACACCTTCCAAACTTATAATCACATCTCCTAAAACTTATGGTGCACTCACAGCAGCTCGCTTGGCAAACTCCAAATGCAGAACATCTATCTTTTCAAGAATACGCTCCGCTTCGTCGAGAGCTTGACGCCTGCGCTGAGTAAGAGTACCCAAACGGTCCCACTGATCACAGATTCGTTGACATCTAGCATTAACAGATGCACTGTCGTGATACTCCAATGTGCTGAAAAACATTATATTCTATAAACACACTCCCAATATAATACTGAATGGCAATATATTTATAGTCTAACAAGCAATGTTGCAATTCTACATTAGGAAGTAGCTGTTTATTTTGCAGTTACAAAATTCCTAATCCACACTATGTTAACAGATTCACATTTTCAATGCTGCAATGCGTTATGTACAAAAATAACATATTTCAAGTTTAAGTCCATCTTTCTTGTTTTAATGCTGCTTTTAATATTAACACATTGCGTACAGGAGACGAGAAATCTCGTCTTTAACAATCCGAACGTTGTGGCCGGGAGACGAAACATCTCGTTTTCAGGTTTCGTCGACTCAATTGACAATTTAAGGAACTAAAAATAGTCTTTCTTATTATGTTATCAGGGTAACGAAGTCTTGCGTATCCCCTTAATAAATGGTTAGCGAAAAAAAAAGTAAATGTCAACCTTCCAAGAGCGTAAAAATTAGTTGGTCAGTAAATACTTTATGTGAATATCTGCTACCAAATATGCATATGCATCGTATAGTCGGAAAAAACTGAATTATCGTTTAAAATTGAAAAACTGTCCTTTAAAAAAAAACTTCGCTTAGGAGTCATCACACCTAATGATTGTATAATATTATTTGATTGACCAATTATTTCAATGTAATATAAATTGCGGTTCTGACGAGAACCGTGTCATATCTCTAAAAAGAACCATTTTACAGCCCTGAAAAAGTACAATATACCTCTGAAAAGAAACAATTGATAATCATTCCACCATCCATGTCACATATTTACTTAATTCAATCCTTTCAATTAATTAATGTTACATCTTTAAAAGATATTGCATTCTTTTCCTAGTTTCTTATATTAGCTATAAGTTATATTAGGTTCTATAATGTTATGCTTGCACTTTTTATGAATAATATAGTTAAATATGTCAATGTGTAGTATAACAACCATAATTATACATTTCTGCGTAGTTTGTAAATCATGCGCATGTAAATCATAAAGTTGTTAAATCAGGACGAGTCAATCCCTGTTGCCTGAAAGTGCCACAGTGATATTCAAAATTCTCCTTGTTTTCCTTGAGGGGTCCCTACATGATTCATTGATTCATTGTGTATGTATTCAATACTGATTATGTAAAGCATAACAGTAAAAAGTACGTTTTTTCGTTAATAACTCTTTTTCAAAAACTAATTACCTTGAATTCTGAATAAGTAAAAGCAGGTACATATCAATTGTAGATTGTTCTAGTGTTAAAAACTTTTGTGATATAGATTTTGTCTTATCAATGATAAATATTCTAAAAGCTCTATTGCAGTTAATCATAAACAGATATCAAATTTAATTTACAATAATAGACTGGGGAGATGGTTGATACATTGCAAATATAGAAAAATCTAGTGTTGTAAGTCATTTGCAGCTTTTTTCATTCTAAAATTCAGACATTGGTTGTTGAACTACCTAGTGTAATATAATAGATAAATACTTGAGCTCTTGAGCGATAGCAGCAATCTGTTCAACACGATCCTGATGGGCTGCAAGGTCAGATTCAAAGGCCTCATGCTTCTTTTTCAGGGCTTTAAGCTCGTTAAGCTTGCACTGTCGAAAATGTTGCGAGGTAAGCATTTCTTCCTTTCCAGCAGTCCATTCCTCGTGAGCATCAGCCTTGTGCTTAAACTTCTGTGCTAAATGTTCCAATCGTTCCAAGCGCATCATCTCGGAGAGCAGCCATTCTTCAAATGATTTCTCTGCTAGCTCCAAACCTATGAAAATATTTGGTATATGGTATATACTAAAAATATTTGAGAAAAAATCAAAAAACTGAAATTTCTGACTTGACATGATAAACAGCAATTATACTATTCTTTACTACTACTACAGTCTGTTTTTATGACGAAATAAAATCTATAAAATTAATAAAGTTGTTGAATGTATGATAATAACATTAATATTGCTAGTCTATAACAGTTTTTCATATAACATTCAATATGGAATACTGCATTAGTCATACTATTATTGTTTAAAAAGTATAAGTTTAGATGATAAAAATGTATTGTTACTTGATGTCATCTAAATATATCTAATAGAGCTATAGTGGTGTAGTGGATAGAGGCTCACATTTGCACGCGGGAGATCCGCATTTGAATCTCGCCCATTACCTCTGATTTTTTTATATGATATGTATACTGTAGCTCTGGTGGTTTGGAACCTACCTTAAACAGTAGGTCTTAGGCCAAATGATCTTAGCAGTCGGTGCCAAAAATTAATTTAAAAAGAAAAATTGTTTGGTCCATTATTATTTTTGGGAAAATACTACTATTAGCAAAGAAAAAATAATAAACATATCTAACTATAACTGCTATCCATTATTTCACAAAAAATAAGTAAAATAAAATTCTGGCAACATTTCTGTGATTGATGGATGTTTTTATTCATATGCATACACTGCTGTATAAATAACTTTTTTTAATCAAATGAATCATCTGTATACGTGTTTCTCGTTTATGAGAAATACCTTTTATGAGCAGTACCTTTCCAAGCTTTATTTATGTCCGACACCATTTTTCCTTCTGTAGGCATATAAGCTGGCCTGTTGCTGAGTCTTAACTTAGTCTGCAAGGTATTGAAGTTCGTTTCAAGCTTCGCTTTCTGCTCAACGCGTGGTGGCTTATGTTTACGACGATATGTTCTATATTCTTCTAATTTCTTCTGACATCCAGCAAGAGAATTATCGGTTTGGCGGCTGGCAAGCCATGGCATCGTTCTTCGGATCCATTCCAGCAGATCAGAAGCTAAGCGCTCATATTCTTCCATTAATCTTTCGTTTTCTTGATTCACTTTTAGAACCTTGCAAATCCTGTTCGCTGCTGTTTCGGCCTATAATAAAAACCATACACGTATTACTGTAATGAAAGAAGAAAATATTTTACACAATATATTATGATCCTACCAGTTTGCATTACAAATATGTAATACGTAATCATAAATATATTGCTTCAAAGCTTGAAACACAAGAAGAAAATATTTTCAGCACATAACAGGAAAGATATCCTTATTTTATTTGATGCAATGAAAATATACATAGACAGCCATATGTTGATAATTGCATTCATAACAATAACAGGTTAAATTTCAATTGTGCTTAGTAATGAAAAACACACCTTTTGAGCACCACTGAAACAGTGATAGTACGACGAAACGTAGGTCATCACAGCCCTCTCATCAGGCATTGCTGTATTTCGCATATCTAAAAAAACACAGTCAAAGGAACTCAAACCATGCAGTGTTAGCTTGAAACTTTCTTTATAAATCATTGTTATTCTACCCAAAAGTGGAATTGATTATTTACAAATAAAATATATCAGATCTTTTACTATCAAAGTATCATAAATGTAGCAATAAAGTTGCAAGCTTCGTTGTGGTAACAAGACATAACAATCAATAATCAAAAAAATCCTTATTCATATCACAAATTATCTCTCATATCATGGGATATGATCAGTTTCTGCGCTATGATGGTAAAGTAAAAATCAGAAAACATGATGTGATTCATTAGTATGGTCAAACACAATTACAAATAAGCACGAATTGTTGAACAGCATTAGTTGTGAGTTGTACAGGTCACTTTATAATCGGTGTAAATGACAACACGCATTTCATTACGCTGACCTGCTGGGCACCTTGGAACGCATGGTAGTAGCAGGACACATACGTCATGATCGCACGCTCGTCCGGCTTGGGAGTGTTGATTAAATCTATATGATATTAAGGGAACATGACATTAAGAATTTGCATATTTAACCAAACATGAAAAAGACTTCCTTCCTATTGATGCGCCATCCTGTATTCTAAGAAACCTTCATTATTTGTAATGAGCTTGACCTTGCATAATACTATCTGCATATCAACTGACACAAATAACAGTAAAATATGTATTTTTATGTTTATAGCAAAGACTAGACTGCACCGTCTGTTTTACAAACAAAATACTTATACTTACCATCAGGATCCAACATGCGAGGAATGTCGAGATACTTTTCAGCGACATCAAAGGCAGTATTCAGATTTTCCAAAGGATTATCCTTGCTGAGCTTGTTATAATCAATAAGATCAGGACGATGACGATGAATAAGTGCGCAAAATGCCAAGCCATCCTTGAAGGAAAGATGAAAGTTTTGAACGTTGACATTTTTGTATGGCGCCGTTTTGCGTTGACACCAAAGTAGTAGACCCTCCTTGGCAGTCATTTCTTCAACAGAAATGTCTTGGATGGCAAATCTTAGGATTATAGTCCATATCATACCCAAAGTCATCTTCAGATTGCCATCGACAATTTCTATAAAAGCATTAATGGCACATTAACTATAAAATTTTAATGTCAAATAGTTAATTTTTTAAATTACTGAACTTGTATTATTAAAAAAATGTTGCCCACAATTAGTGAATAACAATTACTGACCTTCTGCTCCAATGGAAACCAATTTGACACCTTTGCTAGCAATGTAATCCAAAGCTTTATTGACATTGGCAATCTTATGAAATCGCATTTTGCCTCGATCTGGTTTTGGAAGGGTTTCGCCTGAGATTACCTCAAGCAGCAACATTAATTTTAAACCGTTCCTGAAGTCATCTTCAATTGATTCAATGGCAGTTCCAGCTTTACGTAGATGTGAATTGCACCATGCTGTAAAGGTCTGAAAATATAATATCAATGCATTAAAAGAATTGAATAATATTTCAGTATTTGATTGAGTATTAACCGTACTAACAAGTACAAAAAATTACAGTTTAAATCTAACATTTTAAGACATATATTTTTAATATGATACTTAATTTAATAAAATATTGAAGCTGATAAGTATTTAAAATAAGATACTTTGACTAGTGCTTGGTGTATATTTTAGTACCGACCCCAATCCCTCCTGCTATATATATCTCCTGTCCTGGTTCTTAAATCTTGCTTCTCATTACTCTCTGCAATACTTTTCAAATCTATTGATATTTCAAAATACATATAAAAATAAAAAAAATGTATAATGATTATTTTGTAACACTGTTTATATCAGTATAAAGATGTAGTACTAAGCATAAATAAAATTAAAGTATAAAACATAGTTAAACTCATATAACATTTACAATATAATTGATTTTATGAGTTTATTAGTAAGGTACTATTTTCTGTGTATAACAAAAGTAATAAAAATGTGTTTATTTGTGTGTATAATAAGGTAATAAAGTGTAATATAATACAATAATAATTAGGTGTACAATAACTACAATAAGGAAAAGATTGTAGAAAATATTAAACAAAATAATTTATTACTGTACTTTATTGCTTATAATAACAAATAATTTATATTAATGTGATAACTTTTCATTTCTTATTAAAAAATTATTTATTATAATCAGATAATATATAATATTTAATATCACAGATAATAATATCAATTACGCAGTATGGTGGTTTTTTTTTAAAACCTTACGCAAATAAGATCTGCAAACCTACATTTTTGTTATATAAAAATATTTATTAAGTGATATATAGCACAAAACATTCATAAACATATATAGACCTTTATAGGCAAAAGTCTATTTTGTATGATTAAAGATCACTTTTATTTTTAAAAACCACTACAACTAATTTGTATAGACTACTGCTATCGTCGACTTTCCAAGTATTTATCTCTAAATTATATATTTATCAAATATCTATCATCTGAATAAATACTTGAATACAAGTTTGGCTTTGTCTTTTTAAAATAGCTGTTACTTTAGAAATAACTTCAGAATAAAGAGTTATTCGAATATTTTATAGTCGAATATTTTATTCGATCTGTAACAATTTAATAAAAAAAAGTTATAAGCAGCTTGAATGTGCAAATAAGAGAGCGCAAATATGTTAAAAGGAAATGTTTTATGAAGCAAACGATAAATGATATTGCCGATCATATACCATCACCCAGGAAAGTTGAAAAAGTAGAGAAACCTGGCGGAGAAGAAAAATATTGCCTGAAATTTAATACGGGTAGCATCAAGCACGACGGGCCAAAATTGGACATGAGCCACCCTAACCTCTACACAGAGCCTAAGATCTATTTGTAAAACATCGACTCCTCCCGCGCCGAGTACAGCATTTCGAAAACATTTGAACCAGTGCTCCGTTTTACGCGTTGATATCATCAAAGACAACAGCAATTAAGTTTTTAAATAATCGTGTCATCTGTTCAGATAATTCATTTTCGATAATCGACAAATAAATATTGATATGTAATAGATAAAATAGAGATACAATAGATAAAGCAGCAAAAAGAATTGTATTTTTAAAAAATATAAAGCCCTTAAAACATTACTGTAAATCATTAATCAAACTATAGGATGTACCATGGAATTTTTAATAAAAATTATATTGCGAATTGTACATAATCACCAAAAAAACATCAGAGGGTAACTGTAAATAATGAGGAGAAACAAAAATTTCTATTTTATATAGTGATGTGAAATATATACATGTAAACATTTGTGGACAATTTTCGGAGATATCCCAAAATTGACAATACAAATAAAATTTACAACACATTCAGATTTAGTCGCAAATAAAACAGATTTATTTCTCCGCATGTAACATGATTGTTTTACTTTTCGTGTTTCAATTAATTTTACTATATTAGTGTTCGTATCAATAAACTGTAAGTATTTTGTAAAATGAATAGTCGTCTGTATACAGTAAAATTTTAATTAACATATTTGATTAACTCGCAAAATCACATCAAACTTTGTAACTACGTTTGTGTTTTTTATACGACATACGCCGTATTAATGTTGCATACCAATATTCTATTGTAAATATTGATTACATATATAAAATTCTTATATAAAATTTACAAAAACTTTTACTTTTTTAACGTTTTACTGCTACAGAGAATTTCTCATTTAACATACTTTTATTCCTAAAGTACAATATAAAACAGCATATTCAATTTTGAACTCTTTATTGACCCCCCCTTGCATGACACGTTAAACATTGCGAAACATTTCGAAATACTTTAATGAACACAATTGGTGAGCTATTACATGTTCTTCACCTAACACGTTCTATATACCTTGGACTTTATTTCAAACCTAGTGTTTAGAGAGTGTCTTTATTTACTGCTATGATTCAGCACACCTCCATAAACATAAGGAATCTCGCATATGATGACAGATCAATAAAAGGATATAGAAAGTATGTAGAATATTTATTTAAATCATGCATCTTTTTTTTTCTTTATATCTGTACTTCTATGGCAATCAGCGCAACACGCGTGATTCTAGAAAAATGTTGTTTATTTTTATTCAACGATTAGGCACTATATTGTGGAAAATGAAACTAGTTTTCTGTTTGCAAGATGTACGATTTGTATAAACATACATACATAGATTCGAGGATTTTGCAGTTACCGGCAACTGAGACTAAAAATACGTGCAGTTAAACATAAAGTGCCCTAAATGCGATGCACATATTTCATGTAACCTAAATCCTAAATTTCGCACATACTAGCGTGGGTACGGGCGGTTGTAACCTAAATCTGTTCATAAAATTTGGCAACGAGATCTGGTTGTCTTATCATGCTTCTATTGTCTGATCGTGGACTCTGTGGATTTTTGTAAGGTCGCACAATCTTTTATGATTATATTTTCAGTATATACACGAGCATGTGATTTTATTCCGTCCAAAATTCACGGTCAAAATAATCTGATCAGTTTGACGTCAGTCAACTCGCCTTTCATTTTGCATTTAAGTTATAATTAAAAGTACGCAGGAAAAATCGAAGGTATTACTTGAAGACGTGTTCCAAGTAGTCAGTAATAGAAAAAGCACCCGAGGGTCTATCAATTCAGATGTAAAATTATTACAACAGCAAGAAATACACAGTGTCCAACTGGATCAGGTTGTACCTGCTAAATAGTTGAAAATAGAAGATGTTACAAGTAAAGGTTAAATGGTATCAGACTATGCATAATATGCACCAAATTTTTTGCACTTATGTATATCAGTATATCAGAAAAACGCAACAACACTTTTTTTTGTAAATGAAAACCTGTTTTTCACTGTACCAGTCCATGCAGTTTCTTGTGCACCACATAAAAGTCATATGTTCAATAATAACATATGTCCAAAACTTATTCATTAGGAAGTTATCGAAGCTAAAAGTTTTCTGAATTATTTCAGGCATACACACACAAGTGTTTTGGAAGTACCTAGATACATTATATTCCATTACAATGTTTAAAACTTAGGATGAAAGGGTCGAATGAAAACAATGAGATGATCGACAGAATGAATATACATAGTCCGTTGAAAATCTATGCTTCGGAAAGAACACTAACAATCATATATGGTACAGTGCAAATGTTTGTTGTGGAATTTTTGATACATAAATTATTGGTTCACACTTTTTTAATGCATCATTAACTAGCCAAAAATACCTAAATATTCTGGAATCCGCCCTACCAGTTCTCTTATATGATACAAAGATTCCTCTAAGTAAACAACAAAACATGAGATACTTTCGACAAGATGGTGTTCCGGTATAACATTCAAAGATAGTTGCCAGACATTTAAATAAAACTTATGAAGCGAAATGTATTGGTACACGTGGGCTGATCTTATGGCCACTACAATCATCAGACCTCACGGCTCTCAACTTCTTTTCATGGAGAGCTCTAATAGATAGGGTATATTTGTATTTCATTACTAGTTTTGCGAAACTTCAACAATAAATTCAGCAAGAAATATCTAAAATTGTGGAGAAAGATATCAGGAATGTATTGCGTAACATTAGGAAGCAGATGGAAAAGTGCTTGGTCTGCAATGGAGGATTGTTCACGCACTTGTCAATTAATCATCCCATTGTTTTCATTCATCCCTTTCATCTCAAGTTTTAAACATTGTAATGAAACATAACGTATCTAGGTACTCTTGGAACACTTCTTAAGACCGAAATAATTAAAAGAACTTTTAGCTTCAATAACTTATAAATGAGTAACAAATGAATTTTGGGCATAAGTATATTGGTAGAAAAGTATGTTAGAAACTGCATGCACTAGTGTAATAAAAAAAAAAAATAGGTTAACGTTTTAAAAAAAAAGTAGCATTTTTCTGATGTACTGATGCACACAAGTGTAAAAAATTAGTTGTAAATTAAACACCGCTTGATACCACTCAACTTTTACTTGTAATATCATTTATTCCCAATAGCTTAGGAAGTACACCCTGTTCCAGTTGCATAGGACACTCTATAGAATCAATATAGAATATACTCAATATACTCAATATGGAATCATACTCAACATAGAAGCTGAAAGGTTAGAGGCGACAAAAGCTGCCGCGTTCTATGAAAGAAGCAGATGTTTCTTTACCAGAGGCAGGTGACATTGCTGGCCAAGTATCACTGGTTACATCTAATAAATGTATTTATATCCTTCACAAATTTGTAACCCGTTCCTATTGAAATTTCATGCCACTTTCCTTTTTTTTTCTTTCCATTGAAGCATACAGAATTATTATAGACGAAGAAAAATATATATTAGGAAAAGCACGAACTCGATAGTACATGTATTCAAAGGATATCATGAGCGGCGTGCTGAAAGCAACGCTAAATATATACGGGCGGCAACGTATTTAGGGAAACGTAGCGCAGTCATTCCTCTATTTCTACGCGACTTTGGCGGAAAATACCGCAGTTGAAGATTCATTCAAGAGCCGTCATACTGACCGGAAGCGGCAATGTGTGTAATTATTTTTCATGTTCTTAAATATTACGCTCAAAGATACAGTACCTACATATACCTCCAACTTCATTCTGCTTAGAAGAGCATCGCTTATGAACATCGCGAATTTGAGTGAAATTAAGTATAATATAATAATAAGACTATATATCTGCAATAAACGCACCATACAAATGGCTGAATAAAAATTGCAAAAGTAGTCCACATTTGTGTCATTTATTTTATCATAATATTTTACGTAATCGCCCTTTCTGAATATGTAACAAAAATATCTTTTCCTGATATGGAGTATATGTAAGTAAAAATATCCAGTTCCTAATACTTATCGTTAATGTTGCAACAAATATCCTATGAAGATTATAAATATATTAAACCACGTGATTTCTTCAAACTTTACACATAGTTTTCTCATAACTGACAGCATATCTACAGTTGTAATAGCGGTAACACCCGACATACATATAGACTTAATACATCATCCAATTCAAGACCTTGCTAGAATCAGTAATCCGCTTTATATGTAAAGTTTTTTATGTGTATGCTATTATGCTATTGGAATTAATAGTCAAACTAAACTAATCTCGATGGCCCCATTTAACAGATTCGAATCTAATAATCTATAATATGCGTTTAGCAATATAATTCAAGTGTTTAAGGGTAGTTAGGATTTTAAAGAAATGGATATTTTTTTTACATTTTATTAAAGTATAATATCTCAAAAATATTATGTGAAATTTTCAAGTAAATCCAACAAATAATTTTCGAGATATCTTACAATCGATGAAGCGTTGTCCGACTTTCGATGATAGGTAACTGACGGCAAACCATTATTAGTGTTATCAAGCCAATTTATAAAGATCTGAGTAATAGTAATTGACTCTCAAGATGTATCAGTGGATTCAAGCAAAATAATAATGAAAGCTTGAATCAATTAGTGTGGAAAATAAACCCAGAAATTTTGAATAGTACTTCCACTATAGTTGAAATTGCTGCATATATCACAGCTTGTGTTTTTAATGAAGATACACAGTCATTATTAATTGTTATGAATACCCTCGGAATAAATTGTGGACCAAATGTCCATCGATACACTAAAGAAAACTGATTCTAAGCGTGGAAATGTGGCAGACAAACGCGCGAATAAGAACACTGAGATAGGCAGAAAGGCAACGTAGACAACAGCAAATTGATATATTAGACACTTTCACATCGGCAGAAGAAATATTATATAGTCCAGGGATAGATGACTCGGTGTTAAGTAATTAAATAAATAGTATTTATATACATGAATCGAGTTTAACTTTAAATGTTTTTTCTCGAACTTTAATAAACTAAACTTAACTTTAAGTTTAAACTTTAAATGCGTTTTTCTCGAAACTATGTTATCAAAATCGGTGACCACTGTAATTCAAAAACCACTCGATAGATTTGAATAAAACTTTTTTTTTTTTTTTAAATTCATTTTTCGGCACCGATTGCTCAGGTCATTTGGCCTAGGACCTACTGTTTAGGGTGGGTTTCGAACCACCAGAGCTACGATATACACATCACATAGAAAAACTAGAGGTGATGGGCGGGATTCGAACCCGGGTCTGCCGCGTGACAGTCTGAGCCTCTATCCACTACACCACCGTAGTTCCTAAATGAATTGAATAAAACTTATGCAGAGCTACGGTGGTGTAGTGGATAGAGGCTCAGACTGCCACGCGGCAGACCCGGGTTCGAATCCCGCCCATCACCTCTAGTTTTTCGATGTGATGTGTATATCGTAGCTCTGGTGG
>JBCFXI010001286.1:0-62939 GCA_038496175.1 Ampulex compressa | reverse complement strand
TATATATTTTTTTTTTTTTTTTTGTCTCAATTCTACTCCTTCTTAGCCCAAATTTCCAAGGGTATGACGAAGTTCTGCACGTGCATCTATGGCATGTGCGTTAGACTTTTTCTATCTGAGGGTCCTAGAGTCCTAGGTGTTGACAATGAACAGACGCCTTTGAGGACTCTTGGAGCCTCTTGTCGTCTTCTGCTATAAAATAGCAATTTTATGGGTCTAGACTTTTGGGCGTCTGGTTTCTCTAACTTTTGTTTATTGGAATTTCTAAAGATCCCTGTGTCTTTCCGCCTTACTGTCGTAAACCTAAAATTTGGGTCACTAGCATGCGGATGTTACATTCCGCTCTGGTTTGTTTCTCGATTTCCCTTTTCAATAAGCATAGGGCTGGTGTGCGGCACATCTGGTAAATCCTGGAAACAGCCCATGCAAATTTTCAGCTTTTCCCTCTTTTTGGGCATTGCTCACAATTGCTGTCTCACAATTCCGCAGAGGCACACTAACTCTATTAAATCCACATAGGCCTTTATGTGTTCCGACGGGAGTATGCCACCAAAAACGCCATAATATTCTACATCCTTACTCGCGTTACGTTGACAATGTTCTACACCCATGTTTAATCATCACTGATAAAAAGTTACTCGGTTATTGATTAGGAATCTTCTTCGTCCTATTCCTCATGAGAGAAGCTCGGACATTTTTTAAAGTAGTATAAATGCAAAAAAATCTGGCATAGTTTGCGGGTTCTGTTTACCTTTTCCCGGAGGCACGAGCATCTTGGCAGGTAACGGAGATCAATCACCAGCACAGTTTTCGGACCCTTTCTCCCCTTCTCTCATGCTACTTAGCGGACTTGATAATGGGTGTGCAAAAGTGTCATAGATTTCTTCCCTCTCTTCTTGTTCCTCCTCCTGTTCCTGCTACTCATCTCGATGTTTATGAGGGAAGCTCGGACATTTTGCCCTGTGAAGAGGGGTTATCTTCATTTTTATATCCC
This sequence comes from Ampulex compressa, assembly GCA_038496175.1. Taxonomy (NCBI): domain Eukaryota; kingdom Metazoa; phylum Arthropoda; class Insecta; order Hymenoptera; family Ampulicidae; genus Ampulex; species Ampulex compressa. The sequence goes on along the minus strand of JBCFXI010001286.1, from coordinate 61,945 downwards.
TTTTTGTATGGTAGAATTATCTCCCTTCCAACAAATATTCCCCCCCTCTTAAAAGAGGGTAATGAAATTATGCGAATGCATATATGTCCTGTTCATAAGCTCAATCTCTGAGGTTAGAGTCTACGAGAGAAAAAAACATATTTCTCGATTTTCCTTTTCTTACGTCACAAGTTTTAAAAATATACAATGAATTGAAGGCACGTTTTTATCTTGTGCAAAATGGTAAGAGTGTTGATCAAATTAATACAGTAATATGATGAGTATATGGACGAACTAATGCGGGACTTACCGGAACAATCTCTTTGGACAAAGAAGAAAAGATTGGTCAGCCCAGATATATGAAATATTTGCGAGCAATTGCGCTGTGCGATTAAGGTGAGCCGCGATACAGCGGAGTAGAATACGGTGCTGATCATATGGTGGAAGGGCGGAATGTTGGAAAAGAACACATATTCTGTTTCGATTTGGAATCTGCGTTCGATCTAAGACTAGCTACATGTAAGGCCGCTAATATCTCACACTTACATCCGGCAGAAGTTTTTCGAGATACTGTTGAATTAGTCAACGACTACGATTCGAGGATGCTTGGAAAACACTGTACAATTGAAGTTAACACGGAATTAATTGAGGAGTATATAATTACTAGTGTGGAAAATGAAATAAAGTTGGTAAGTACAAAAAATCAAGCATTGGATATATCATCGGATATCAATGAATGGTATCGAGATTATGTCGTCGCACTGATTGTGTGGGAAAATGGTGGAATTTCAGGAGCGGGATAGTGGATGAGCACTGGTTCAGATTCAAAGTATCTGCATCAATGCGAATAAGCATGACCCGCTGTATGCAGGATGTGCCCTGGAGATGCTTGCTTTCATCAGCAAGAAAAATGTGGTAATCAATATAAAGACTGATGACAATGCGTATTTTGCATGTGCGATAGTGGCAGAGCTATATTCCGAAGAACGAAATGCAAATCGGGTTCAGTTATATTCGCATTACAAACATGTGTCGAGAATGAAGAGCATTAGTTTCTCTACTGACTTGCGGCAAATATCATACTTTCAACGAGACAATGATATTTACGTGAATCGGTATACATATGATGTGAACGGAATGCAAAAGACAAAAATAATTGCACCTTTGCAATCATAATGAAGCTTATAAAGCGGCATGTCAATCTTCTCTACAACAAAGATCGTGAGCATACACATTACATGCTAATTTGAAATCTATCCAGACTAATTTCTTCGTAACGGTCGCACAATAAGCTTGAAAAATATTTTTGTCACGAGTGTCGTTTTTTGTTTTCCTGTTTTTTTTTTCCCTAATGCAATTACAATATCTATAATATTATAATTATTTATATAATATTATAAGGATAATGCTTTCTTTTTCTTTCTTCTCTAATAAAAATACAGATGCCTAAATTACTTTTCGACATAAATAAGACATAAATAATACGCGCGTAATCCTAACGTACCCGCTAAACAATGATCTATGATTGACATTTAAGAACGCAAAGTAACCTGTTTCACTGGTGGTATATGCGGATTTTGAGTGCTTATTCCCCCATCGCGGGTAAAGATGATGCATCACTGCCGGCAGAAAAGAAGACAAAAACCGAAATCTAACAAAAACGTGTCCTCCTCAATGTAGGCTGTTATGTGTGGAATACAATAGACTCGAGCAAATCGCGTTGTTTCGTACCGCGGCTGAGATTGTGACGTATGGTTTGCGCATCAAGTGCATATGCTGGCACAAGAGGTTAGGTCCGATTTTAAAAACATTAAGCCCATAATACCTTTAGCTGTGGAAGAAGAGATGCAGTATTACACCGCGCCCAACTGCCAGATATGTAAAACGTCCCTTTTGCCTTCTCAAAAGCGAGTACGTGATCATTTTACCATTATGGAGAAAGATCGGGGACTTATGCAAAACTCGTGTAATTTAAATTGTAAACTCCACCCGTAATACCAGTAGAATTCCGATAATCTCCTTGGATATGACGCTCATTTTCTCCTTAAAGCACTTGCATAAACGTTCCACGATTCGATCTAAGTACTAGCCATCAATAAAAGACAGTATATCGGACGTTTTTGAGAATTTTCATAAACAGAGAATTTGTTCAACTAGGATCTTGATTCGGTGCATTTTTACACTGTACTGGGTTGATGCAATATTAAAATATACATTCATTAAATTAGAACTTGTATCGGGTATGGACATGTTTCTAATGATTGAGAGGAGTATTTGCTGAGATCTTAGCTAATGTTCAATAATAATAAGTATGTATCAATGTATGTGTGTATATCAATAATAATAAATACATGGAAACGTGTACACCGTTTGAGCCTTTTAGTTATTTAATGTATTACGATGTTAATCATTTGTACGGATGGGCAATCAGTCAATATCTTTCAACGTACGACTTTTGCTGGATCAATTAGCTTGAACACTTAGACGTGATGTCTATAGCCGATGATTCAGCACTAGGGTGCATACTCGAGGTAGATCTTACAACCTACATACCAAAATTTTATTTTGCTCATCGCAAAAAATGAGTAAATCTACACAGTACAAATTAATTGCGAACGTTGAGGATAACGGAAAGTATGTCATACATTACCACACAGTAAAGCAATGCTTATCTCATAGGCTTATACTGACACGTTAACATTGATGCATTGACATTGTCACTTGTCATGTTAACATCGAAAAGTTTTGATCAGTCTTTGTGGCTGCGCTTATACATTGAGTTCGATACGCGTCCCCATACAAATGCAATCAACGATTTTGGACAGAATTTGTTCAAACTTATGAACAATGTACAATAGATTTCGGAAAAACAGTGGAAAATGTGAGAAAACGCGTTGATGTAAAGTTTTGTATACTCACTACCGAGCCTCCTGAGCAGCATGAGAGAAGGGGAAAAAGAGCCCGAAAACGGTGCTGGTGTTTTATTCCCGCTACCTAGCAAGACGTTTGTGCCTTCGGGAAGTGGTAAAAAGGATCCACAAACTATGGATGGTTTTTTTGCGTCCCTATTACGGTAAGAAATTACTGAGCTTCCTTTATGAGCAAGAGGCCGAAGAAGAATTTCGTCCGAGTAACTTTTGAATAGTGAAGAGGTTGTAGAACAGTGATGGTTGTTGAACAATTTCAACGTGACGCGAGTGAGGATGTCGAATATTATGGTGCTTTTAACACGTTCGCGGACAGTACAGATTCGATCGAAAATATTATGGAAATACCGAATGAACCTACGGGCAATTAGATAAACACGCGTAATAGTTTGGACATATTAACGCTATTTAGTATCGAATGCTAATAATGTGGCTTACAGATTTGTGTCGTACTTCAACGTACCTTATATCGCGTTACAATAAAAACGAATGCTATAGCATTCACGTCCACGAACGTGTTAAAGCCGTACTCCCATAAGAACACATAAAGGTCTATGTGGTTTTAATGCAGCTAATGTACCTCTAAGCAATTCTGAGACCGATAGCAGTGCGCAAGGAGAGCGAGGAGCTGAAAATTTGCACGGACTGTTTCCAGTGTTTGCCAGAGAGCATGCGCGAAAATTATAATATACCGTGGGTGCACAATATGCTTCATTTCATCCATGTCGGACGTACGTTTATATGCTGCCATGCGAATCGTGAGGAAACGGTGGAATTACAGTCCGCACTCACATACCCGAATTGTATAGACCAGCATTTTCAGTATACGCCGAAAGAACTGCGGCAGGGACATCAGTTCCCCATCCGTAGGAGATGGTGTAGAAAAAAGGGATGTAAACCAGGGTAAAAATAATAAATGAATAGAATAGTGAGCATCAGGCGACTACACATCGATCACCATTTTTACATCGATAAAATGTGTTTTCTTTTTTTTTTTTAACCCTCGATAATGTGCGTACAAACTTTCGTCCCTTCCTTACTTTATTTTCTATACTCCTCCTCCTCGTCGACGAATGCTAAAGTAAACAGAGGATTGGTGGGCGATTGCGAATAGTATAATTCCTCTTTGCAAGTGAGATTGAAGTCAAGATGGCGGGCTGTTGCGCGAATCAAGATGGAAGACGGTCGTGACAACCATATTTTACACACATTTACTCGCGTGACACGCACAACGGATTCAATAGTACTCCACTCGGCCGAACCACATTGAACAAGAACGATGAGGACCTACGATGCCGTTGGCAATCACCAGGTCTCAACTTTAGAAATAACCAGAGATAAGTCGCGAGAAGGTGAACGCGAACGAGAGGATCATCAGAGAGTGTTTCTCCATATTGGGAGCGGGTGGATCGATCGGTCAGGTTCAGTGAGGATGAATCGGTCAGGCAAAGAGTAGTGGTTGGTAAAGCAGGGTTGTCGGTAAAGCAGAGTTTGGTGATAACACCTCCTCCCCTGCGTGCCATCTCATTCCACACCCTCTTCGTCTACGCATGTACGACCCGGCTTTGAATCATTATTGAGAATTCATTCTTCGGACTTTGCTCCCAGGTCGCAATGTTTGCACAATGGAAAATCGATAGAGATCAAAGTTATATTTTCTTAGAATGCGTTCGAGCGAGGATTTGAGAATTCCACATTCTTTAGCCACATCTCTCACAAACGCATGTGGATTTAATTCATCATTTGCCAGCATTGCTATCACACTGCCTTCTTTTTCAATTAGTTTCGATACGTCTTGTTTTGGTTTGTGGAAGGAGCCATATTAGCGAAAATTGGATACGATTCTTGATACAGCTTCAGTATCATTTTGATTACATTTGCTAAACAAAATAAACATATTAACTTCTTCACTCTTTGTAAATGCTATGATTTCGAAGTATTGGGTCAGTAAACAATCGCACACAGGTAGTGAATAGTTACTGTTGGAAATCTTAATCTTGCAGTGACTTAATCTTACAGAATAATGTTGAAATGTGCTCGTAGGTTCTTGAATACAAAGGGGTTATTGTAGTCTAAGTCGAGCAAGACACATAATCCTTAGGAAGGAACTATCCTTTATTAACGTTACAACGTTTCGACCTTTGAGGCGAAAGACCTTTTCAAGTTACAACTGCAATAGGATAACCCTGGTAGTAAGCAGGGTTACGCAAGTGAGAAAAAAAGAAGAAAAAGGAACTTACAATATTCTCAAAATCCGCACAAAAGAGCAATTGTCGCCCTAAATCTATGTAGGAGTGAATCGCCATCTATACTCATGAAAAAAGAGATTGGTGTGTATAGACAAAAGAAAAAAGAGAATAGGGCGCAAAGCAGGAAATATTTTTTCAGTTATGTGTGAACTGCGCCCTGGCACAGTGAGACGATTCTTATAGAATATTAGCAGTCGCTTCATGTTCAAAAACATTGTTACGGAATATAACTTATCTGGGTACTTCGGAACACTAGTTGAGAGACTGAAATAATTCACAGAACTTTTAGCTGCAACAACATGCTAACAAATCAATTTAGGGCATATGTATGTTTGTACTTTTATGTGGAGGACAAGAAATTACATCGGCTGGTTCAGTCACAAACATAGGTTCGTATTTAAAACAAAAGTGCAGTTTCATTTTTCTGCTGCACCGATGCACAAGAGTCCATAAAATTAGTTGCATATTATGCATCATTTCATATTATTTGATTTTTACTTATAATGTTCTCTTTTATTCCGAAGTATGTAGCAGGCACAGCCTGTTTCAGTTGCGGGGACTGCCCCGTATATATCATATATATGCTGTATGAATGTGTTGCGTTAATGGGTCTCTTCACTGCTTCGGTGGTAGTCACAAACAAAAGAGCTTTCAAGTGGATGATATCTTAGACTCCGTGTGGTTTCAATTATTTTTAGAAATAATAAATTTGTATTATTCCTATTATACAAATCTTGTTTTATTTCCTTCATTCAGTGGTAATCATGAATTTCTCATTTTACCCGCTGAGTCCCAATGCTACGTTTAGGGGCTCGTGACGAGGTAGATATAGTCGTAAGATATAGAATGATGCGTACAAAAGTCGTACGCATGTTAATCAGTCGCAGACAAACGTTTAAGTCGTGTTGCGTCAGTTGTACAGAAGTATTACGATCGCGATTTAGAAACGGTTATAACAATCGAACAGTCGTAGTAGTAGTGTATATTTCTGTAAAAATTGTGAAGATTGTATAAATGCGGATTTCATAGTATGCTCGGTTGATAAATAGAAATATGATTTAATAACAAGATGCCGCATAAAGAGGATGAAAATGGGGATGATAAAAGCGATGATGAAAATCACAATTTGGATCATATGCTAATGGAGAATCTGCCAGAACCGCTAGAAGGAAATCGCTGCTAGGAAACAGTAGGAAAGGAAAGCGAAGAATATATAGGTGAACTTATGTGTTCCGCTTACAAAAAACATGTTCAAGAAATGATCATAATCATAAATGATATTTTTACTGATCCATGTATGAGTAATAATAGTTTAATATTTGTTGTAACACAAGGGAATGATTATAGCGAGCATCTCGTCGCATACTTTTAATAATTCTCCATCTAGTCTTTTGCATTTAAAGTTTAGTCGACCAAATCGATATTCGCGTAATGGGAGTAATAGTTCAATATTTATATTATTATTACTCGTACCTATATCAATAAAAATACTTCTTATGAAAGTGGAGAATTTTGTAAGTCGAACCTACAGAACAAAAGTGCTAAGAAGGCTGCAAAGTAAAGAAAGTGGGCGAAAAAGTAACGTTAACATACGAAATCATCGACTTGACGAAAGTGTGTAAATTGCAAGAAGAGTTGAGAGTGCTAAGCTGAACAGGACAGTGTAGAAAAAGAAATTACAGCAAACGTCGAGAATTAATGTATGGCGACAAGAAGCTAAAAAGGAAAATAAAACAGACGACGTAAATATGCGACAGAGAATAGTCGTGTGAAAAGCAAAGACGAAAGTGAGACGGTGGGGAGTAGCAACAGTGAATCCAAAGAAGAGACAGAAAGAAAGATCCGTGGACTGTGAAAATAAAAAGAAACAAGGCTTATGTTATTAACACATTCAAAGTGGTCATATTTAGCATCTTTCTTTTATTTGTACTTTTATACCAATACTCCTTCTGATTTTCTGGAGTTAAAGTTCCGTCGACAAATTCGACATTTTTGCATGTAGAACGTAATCTAAGTCATTATTTCACAGTCAGAGATGTAGAGAAATGTAATATCGATTTTGAAGATACGGCGATACTACTCGAAGGGAACACACGTTTATTTATGCGAAAGTTGCGTAATAAAATACCTAGCTTACGAAAAAGGTGTTACATTCCACCATATCTTGAAAAAACGTCTTGAACGTGAGTTAAAATGAGATATTAATAGTGGAATAATACACGTGCAATTATATCAGAGAAAAAACGATCAGACAAAAGCGGGCAACAGTGGGTATACTTATACGATGTAGGAAATAACGAGATTATATTGAAGAAGCTACTTTGATACAGCAAACAGCAAATGGCGTCTAAGCTCCAGAATGCAATAACGCGATTCTATATAACGTTCAACCGGTGCACCAATTAAAATTGCAATTTGAAGTATACGATCGTATAAAACCAAATTCACAAGAGGATCATAGTAAGAGACAAAACGTAAAAGATATAAATTACGAGAAGAAAATTACTGGTCTTGAAAAGAAGAGTCATTGTTTTTCTTCGGTATCTGTAGATCACGGTGTGAGAAGTTTTCCCAACAAAACCCGTGAGTCCAATTACTTTAAATGCAGTAACTTCGGACACGCAGTGCAGTAACAGCAATACGGTATGTCTAACTGGCCAAAACAAAAGAAACACTGGAAAGCGTCAATTATGTAACAATTGATTATACGAAATATTGTACTACCTGACTTGCGGGGATACTTATGAAAGATTAAACAGTCCAGAGTTGCGTCGTACGATAAAAATATACGTCGGGTTGGATAACGTAAAGGTGAAGGCTTTCAGTACTCTTAAGATAGAATTATTTATTGGAAAAGACAAATACGCGATCGATGCTTTTGTTATTTCTGTTATTTCTACTAATGTACAGATAATATGAGGTCTAAAGTTCAGGGGCCACGTAACAGTTGTTTTTTGAACAGGAACTGTCAAAATTATACGAATAGACGCGCAAAAGGCTGACAGTGGTGACGCGAGTCGAAGACACGAGTGAAATAATATTTCCAGCATTGAGGATATCCAGGAGTTATCCTAAATTTTGTATATGGCGAATCAGGATGTATTTAAATGTGTTTAAATTGTACAAATCGAAAATTGAAGCAGTGATCAAAGACTATAAGTCAAAAACATATGTAAAAATTTCGATTGAAACTAAAATTATTTTTGCATACGAAAAAGTAGTCAATGAATAATGATTAGCGCGGAGAGAGCAGCAAATTTTTAATAAACAGACGAGAGAATTGTTACAAGTGAGTATTATTCGGAAAAGTAAAAGAAAGTACTCAAACTCTATAGTTATCGTATCAAAAAAAGACGGTACTTTTTTCGAACTCTCTGTAAATTATAGAGAACTAAATCGTTTATTTGTGAAAGACGTTTTACCTATGTCGGTGATAGAAAATTTAATTGATGATCTAAAAGATACATATATTTTTTCTATGATTGATTTGAGCAATAGATTCTTGAATGTATCTGTAGTAGTGGGCAATACAAAATTTACGGCATTTATAATATTTGATGGTCAATATGAGTTTATATACCTTTTGAATACTGTAATAGTTTGGTAAATTTTCCGCGTTTTGTGAGCTTAACTGGATATATTAGAAAATTTCTGAGAAATTACAAGCTTGTTCGTTGTCAGAAGCATTCAAACATAATAATCAGAAGTTTTATTTTAAGAAATCATAATAGAATTCGTGTATTGCTTTAAAAGCTGTATTAACAGCTGAATTTGTTTTACATATTTATCAGTCTCCCGCGGTCACCGAATTGCACACAGATGCAGGTAACGACAAATGCTACGGAGCAGTTCTCATGCAGCGGAATGTTGATGACAGTCATTTTCATCCTTGTGCGTTTTATGAGCAAAAAATCTCAGAAGTAGAGCGAAAATATCACTCTTATGAATAAGAAGTTCACTTAGCTACAATTGAAAATGAATAAGAAATTTTAGTAGATATAATTCACGCAATAAAGAAGTTTTATGTCTGTTTGCTGGGTATAAAATTTAAATTGGTTATCTATTTCGCTGCACTTAAAATGACTTTGAATAAAAAGGGTTTAAGACAACATTGCGTGAATTATATTGGTCACTAACGAGCAGTTAATTCTTACACTTGTTAATAATTTTCAAATTCTCCATCTGGTTTTATTGGAGTGAGAATTTTAGTCGACACAACGACATTGTATATGAAAAAGTTTCTAGCCACTAGTACGTGGCATAGATAGTTAAGGTTATTAAATTTAAAGAATTAAATGAAATTGTGAATCATAAATATAAGGTGATGAATTAAGTCATATCTTTGAGAAAAGGTGTGGGAAAATATTGGACACTGAGGTAACTAGAACGAGTCATGGTCCACGCTTTTTTTCAAAGATATGGTTCAATTCACCACATTATATTTATGCTTTTCAATTTCATTTAATTCTTACAATTTAGCAACCCTAATTATCTGAGCCACACACTAGTGGCTGGAGATTTTCTCACACATAATGTTGTTCTGTCGACTGAAATTCTTACTCCAATAAAACCAAATGGAGAATTTTTTAATTATTAAAAAGTGAAAAAATTAACCGTTCGTTAATGATTAACATCATTCACTCAAAATTGTCTTAAAAGTATTATCGCGATAAGGTTAGGAGTGTCTATATAATATGTTAAAAACGGATTTACTTCCAAAAAATGCACGCTGGGCTTTTGCTTTAGAAGAATGCGGGTATGAGATCCAGCGTCAAATTATCGATCGTTTAAAACACGTAGACGCTCCTAGCAAATAGCTAGTTATGTATGTTACTCGTAGTGTGCTTACTGTGATTAATAAAAAAACAGGATGAGGATGACCAATCAATAGTGATTCAAGTAATAATACATGGTGAACCGAACAACAGTTATCTTATCAAAATAATATTTTCACACTAAACCTGCCGGTCACTTTCTGGACATGTTCATGTACCGCACATATATCCCCAAAGAAAATGAGGATTGAGAAAAGACGTCAACAGATCGATAGATTGATTCACACTTTGCTGTCAAATCATAGAAGATATAAGAAAACGCTTCTCCACAAAGTTCAGCAATTTTTCTAAGAAATCATTGATCGGTCATTTTAACGGCTTTGGTAGATTTAGTGGTAATGAAAGACGTCGATGGTAAAAAATTAATCGTATTACTTAAAAGTATGTACATTGACGTTATGCGATGTACACACAAAAACGGACACTGATGTTAAGGAAGTAGCTGAATACTTTATTGAATACAACCGCAAAGAGACAAATCTAGGTAGAGACCCGCCTGGCACTCGCAATGGGATTGTAAAATAATATTGTTCCCTGCATGAAACATAAAGAAAAAATGTTTTGTATTTAACTGACATTGAGATAGCCGTGTTACAGAAAAACATTGCGTGATATAACAGTGGGACAAGCGGCAGGAATATGTCCTGGCGGAAAGTAATATAAAAGAAACATCATCAGTTTAGTCAGATAAGATTCTTCTTCCTTCTTTACACATCAAACTTGGGCTAATGAAGGATTTTGTCAAGGCACTGAAAAAAGAAGCTAGTGGATTTGCATATTTTCAAGGCAAGTTTCCACAATTAACATACGTAAAATGGAAAGAAGGGATGTTTATTGGACCTCGACTCAGAAAACTCATGAAAGACGAAATATTTGAGAAAAATTTTGCAAACGGTTGAATTAGCAGCTTGGTAATCATGTAAAAGAATTCTGCGTGTTTTTTTTAGATACGAGAAAGAAAGAAAACTATAAGACTTTAGTGTACAATTTGTTGAAATGCTACAAAAATATGGGTGGTTGAATGCTTTGAAAATTCGTTTCTTTCTTTCACACCTAAACTTTTTTCCGGAAAATCTAGGTAATGATAGTGACGAATAAGGTGAATGGTTTCATGAAGATATTTCCGTCATGGCAAAAAGGTACCAAGGTCGTAAAGATTCAGGTGGTAATAATGGGGGATTATTGTTGGTTTCTTATGAGGGAAAGCAGGCAAGAGTACAAGAGAGAATCATATACTACCAAACACCTTTATGTAAACTTACAGATATGTTTCCTTAAAATATGGCCCAAATATTATTGTATGCACATAAAACTACATTTGTGAATTAATCTTAAAGCAGCACAAATAAATTATTACATCATAACTAACTTAACATATTATAATATTTTATCTGAAACCGCGTATGTATTATAAGATTCTAAATGTGTTTATATAATTTGAACTTGACCCGATGAAAGATTTTTATGGCGATTTTTAAAATCAGTGCAACTTTTTCTTTAAGAATTAGCTATGTTTATCACGGAGATATGAACAAATTTTTTTTTTGACGTAGTGTTATTATTTGGCAAATATTCCGAAGAGAGATTTAACATTCTTCACATACCATGTCGATTATTTACGTCGGATAACAAGAACTTATAAGACGCACAAATATTTATTTGGTGTCGTCGATAGATTCTTTAAATTCACTTAGACTTCTTCAACAAAAACTTTTAATTCTAAAGAAGTTATTGATGAGTTGGCATAAGAGTTGTATTTCAGTTTGCAGAATTTAAAGACTATTGCGATAGTGAGAACCTTCGACATATTTTGAGTATGACCAGCGTTTCTCGAGGAAAGGGATAGGTGGAACGCGTTAATCGCGTGTTAATCCTAGTTTCAATAAAATTATCACTTGAAAAACTAGATCAGTTGTATCGACATGTTGCAAAAAATTAAAGGTCCTTTAAGAGTACTTATCAAAGTTCTTTGGTTCTTTTGGATTTACATATGACAGTAATACGTTTCGACATTTCTATATTTTCACGTGAACACTAGGCAGCAGTTTGTCACAAACTGACCCTGCGACTCGGACCTTGTTGTACATACATTTTCACGCATACTACCACGCTTTCACACACTTCTCTCATACATTCGTCGCTTTTTCTTCATCGTTCTCGAGCCTCTTAGAACGCTGCACCGAGGCTTTGACGCCAACCTATACAAACTCTGGATGCTCTGGTAGCAGCGATTACCAACTGCTACAAAAGAAGTATTGATAACTCAGTTCAAAGCGTTAATAGATACCAGAATTAAAAATCTCGAATTACCTGAAATTATAGCGTTGATACATCAAGAAACAATAGATTTATTGAATAATAATCTCAATATATTGTTGCGTCCGGGGTGCTAGTTTATGACTCCATAAATACTTTCGAGGAATAACAACCACAATATACAATTTACAACTCAGCGAGAGAATATTTATTAAAACAGAGTGAATATGTCGCACGATATATCTTGACCAAACAGCTATGGCGGGCTGTCCGCGCGCTCTCTCTACCTTGGTGTTTTTCAAGTAATTCATCAAATTTAGCCACTAGCGTGCGTGTTGCTGTTTCAAAATGTCCAGTCTCGTCTCTTGAGTCGCAGCCCTGGCCAAAGAAGCATCATTCTCTACCCCACTTCTCTCCTCGGTCCTCACGCGCTTTTGCTTCTATGGGGAGTCAAAGCGCCGCCGCTGCTCCTCCAACTGCTGTGTGAAAGTTTGCTGAAGACTTTTGAAAAATTGCTCCAGCGTTGGCATCTCCTCTCCGGACGCAGAGCGGATCTTCATCTCACCTCTGACACCAATGTTGCGTCCGGGGCTGCCCGCGGTCGATTCTATACCGTAGAAATTATTAACACGTAACACATCAACGTAACGTCAACAGAAAGAACTATTCATCGTGTAGATCGAGGAACAAGGCGAAGCACGTATATGACCGCTTCCGCGCTTCTGAGTTACTCTCTTATTATTGTCACGGACTATCCGCGACTGTCGAATTTAAGTCGTGCTTTCGCGTCTTCCCGATTTATTTTCCGAGGTTTTAAGATAAAGAAATTTACGGTTTCGGGTCAAACGTGTCTACGCGACACTCCCCTGAGATGAGGCAAATTAATTAACACGTTGGGCGAATTTTGGAGGTTGAAGAAGGATATCAACGAAACCTTCTTTCTCAATAAAGACTTTTATTATTTTCTCAAATTCAAGGTGAAAGGCTTAAATTTCAGTTCCTGTCCACTGCGAAGTTTACGTTTAAATTGTTTACCTATCAAACCGATCGATCACTTGGGGTCCGCTGATTGCAAAATTAATGCGCCTCAAAGCTTTCCGAAAACGATTTAGATCAGGACGGATCGTGGTCCTTGACGATTTTCCAATAGGCAAATGAATGCGTCTTGGATTCTGCGTCTAAGTCCTGATTAAAAAAAAACCGCAAATGCGGGTTGGGAATTTCAGATAGTCCGGAGCTTTCGATCGCAAATTTAATGCACCTCAAGATCGCTTAGGGTGTCTTAAAATTCTTAATCCCTCGGATTCTTCAGAACACCGATATGCAAATTTAATGCGCCTCAGAACGTTCATGAGAATCTTAAGCTTCGGTGTCCCTATGACATTCCCAAACTATCGATACGCAAAATTAATGCGCCTCGGGTAGTTTACAGATATCGTGATGTATATTACTGGATGAAGAAAAACTCGGTTAAGAATATTTACAGAAATGATCAAATCTTACTGGTTAAAACTTAAGCGCAGGGAGATCGAGACTGTCGCGAGCGTTACTTTTGCGTCTAACCGTAATGAAAACTCGAATAGTAGTGATGGCTGTGCCCAAAAGCACCGATATATATATTAGACAATATATACACCTCCTTAGCCTAAAAATTCCAAGGGTACGACGAGGTCCTGCACGTGCGTCTGTGGCACGTGCGTTAGGTTTTTGTTTATCTGAGGGTTCTAGAGTCCTAGGCGTCGACAATGAATAGATGCCTTTGAGGACTCTAGGAGCCTCCTGTCGTCTTCTACTATTAAGATGCAATATTATGGGTCTAGACTTTTGGGCGTTTGGTTCCCCTAATTTTCTGTTTACTGGGGTTTTTAAAGATCCTTGAGTTTTTCCGTTTCACTGTCGCTGAGCTAACATTTGGGCAATTGGCATGTAGATGTCAGATTTCGCTCTGATTTGTTTCTCGATTTCCCTTTTCTATAAGCGTAGGGTCGGCGTACGTAACATTATAAACAACGTTCTACTATTCTTCGATCATCGGGGCGTTCTCAGGGGTGGATCCTCCATATACTAGGATCACTCGGGTCACGGCAATATTAAAAAGCATAGCCAACAAAAATATCCATAAAATAGCAAATAGAAATCGATGTTATTGTAATCGAAAATCAAAACCCGTCTACATTTATAAAGAAAGTGAAATTGTGGTTATTAAACGCACTCAGTTCGATGCAAGTCTTAAAATTCATAAGTTTCTAAGACTGCACATGATTGAGCAGATGAAAAATACCGACTGCTGTGAAGTTATAAAGGTAAGTAATGCTAAAGCGCTACTTATAGCAACGACAGCCACCAATTACTTGATATTATATAAGGATTATTCATCGAAGACCGACGAATCGTCTGGAATAGCCGAATGCAGGATGTTGAAAAATTAGTGGGGGGGGGGGAGGGCGGAGGAGCGCTTCCTGAATATGTAGTATCGATAGACCTTCTCTTTACTTCGGTCGCAGTTGCAAATAAGAGAGTGTTGAAGAAGACGATATCTTGGACGCCACACTGATGAGTTTGTCGAAAATCATTGTCAAAAGTCTGTAAGAGTTGTGAAATATAAAATAACAGAAGCCAGTGGCCTAGAGGAGCTGAGAAAACACTAGTTTTTTGTAATATAAGTGCAATTCTACGTCTTAAATTCGATTCTTCTTCCAGAATCTTCAAACTAAACTGTTAAACTAAACTGTTCTTCAAACTAAACTGTTCACATTTGTCTGTTCTCGCAGTGTCCTAGATAGTGTCCCTGGAGCGCATTTTCTCATGCACACACAGACACATACTTTCATACGTCGAAATTCTAGAATACTAAAAATTCCTATGCGTCTTTCGACGCATTCTGACGCGGTTGTCCGCCTCTAAGACTGCATTATTCTTAAGATAGATTATTTATAATCTACACTCGGCACCTCTGATGCTTACTTTTACAAGATCAAAATATTGTTTTCCATTTTGAAAATTTGAA
Source organism: Ampulex compressa (assembly GCA_038496175.1). NCBI lineage: Eukaryota > Metazoa > Arthropoda > Insecta > Hymenoptera > Ampulicidae > Ampulex > Ampulex compressa. The sequence continues at coordinate 46,692 of JBCFXI010001286.1, read as the reverse complement.
AACTGCATTCGGTTTATGAATTATCTTGACGTCAGCTTCCAAAATGTATTATTGATTTTTCTAAGAGATATGCAGCGTTAAACCTAGCAGTTAGAAAATAAATTTTCTTAATCGAAACTAAAAATTATGTTATGATTTACTGTCGATGAATCATGATAATTTATCAATGTTAGTGTTATCTAAAATGCTGTAAATTCATGTTTACATTAATTTTATCAGGTCTGAAAGATTTATAAAGTTGTGGTTATTACAAATATAAAGCGTATACGTTTTTTTGTTTCTTTGAATCTTGCCCATTAAGCGAGATCAAGCTTCACTCTTTTTTTTTTCAAATAATGCTTAAAAGTCGCGGAAAGAATTTCGATTGAAATTAGCTACAACTTTTTGTGATCTTACGAGATATTGTCATTCATATCTTGCCTCCCACTATTATGTTTATTACAACACATTCATAATAGTGTATGACATTTCTTGATACAGTATATTGTACGCATGGTATATAATGCCAACTATCGTTCATAAAATATTATTTCATTCCCCAGACATACTCAGAGAGGCTATTTTACGAATAAGACAATTGGGAGGAGTGTAAGAGTGTCACAAGCTATTGTCGTGATCGCTTCTTATTATTTGAATAAAAGGAAATTTAGGGTTTTCGGAACGAACGTGTATATGCGACACTCCCGTGAGACGAGGCTACTCGATTTGTGGTCTTTGGGCAAAATTTGCAGGGGATTGGGCGAATTCTTTGACGAAATCACCCTATGGATGAAAAACTTGAACGATTGAATGGAGGGTATATGAGGTTTAGGGAAGGTATCAACGCCGACAAAACCTTCTTCTGCACAAAAGGTTTTTATTGATCTTTCTAATGAGGTAAAGTATCTTTTTATGTTAACTTCCTGTCCCCCGCCCACCTTTCTCCTAATGCGTCTACTCATCAAACTGACCTCAAATTCTTTTATGCTTCCTGATACGCAAGCGAGCCCTTAGTCCTTCCGAAGTTGATTTAAGGGTCAGGATGAATCGGCTATTTCATCGAGCTCTTCGATGCGGAAGCGAGTACGCCTTGAATCCTCCGAAAAATGTCGATAGTAAAATAAAGATGTATAATTATTTTGGATATTTCTGCACTCTCGATACGTTAGCCAGTACGCCTCAGATCGTTCAAAAGTGTCCGTCGTTTTTTACAATTCGGTGAATAGAAGTCCAACTAGAGATGCTGTACTCATGTTTTATATTTACTGTATAAAGGTTTTAAAGCTAAAAAGATCGAGAGTAACATCATGTCATTTTTGAACTTCAACTAACGCGGAATGCAAAGATGAATCTATTTCTGAAACTATGCCCCAAAGGGCATCACCTTGTGTTTCCGCAAATCCTCTCTTTTTGGTTGCCCCTTCCTTCAACGAGAAATATCTTTGGATACAATGTCATGTTGCCTTTTGGTTTGTTTACTGGAGACTCTTGTATTTGTTGATAATGCGGTTTACCCAAACCGTCGGGCGGTTGCTGTTCTTTTTCCTGTTTTATGACCGCGTTATCCTTTTATCTGAAGTTGTGGGTATCTGAATATTTTCAGTTTCAACTAATTCCCAATGTTTATCTCTCGACTGCCGTTTTTTTATCCTCATACGGGACGGTGCTCGGCACAAATGGTGCGGAACAAGGATACAAAATATACTTTAAAATCATATTCCAGAGAGAAAATTATTTCCAGATTCAATAGAGTAAAAACGATGGAAGATGTTTTCCACCAGTTGTTGGCTTCATTAGAGTCATATATAAGTAGCATGATGAAAAAATACACAAAAATTTAAAAAAATTGTTTAAATATTCCCAGGTTGTTATATAATTCTTCGAATTCACTGATATCCATAAAGACTCTACACCGATATAGACGAAGCATTAGAATATTACATTTTTAATTAATTTACATTTTTTTACATTTATAATTATGCTTAAAACGATAAATACTATTTCCAGTAATGTTACCTTACAATAAAAAATGTTAATTTTGTCTACGGTTTTGGGAAAACTGCCTGTCGTGCACCGATTGCAAATTATATATATATTTGCGGAAACATTCAAACCGTTGGGTCAAGAGGACCTGTGATCAAATATTTCCTTGAATGCCTATTTATATAAAGGGTGGGCCCTCTACCGGTTTGTTTTTAAATTATAGGATATGGCAACACTGGTGTGACCGATTTGCTTGAAATCTGAACAGCTGATCAGTCTGATATTCCGCGGCACGAAACAATCATGTTTTCGCTTGAGGAGCGTTTCGAAATATTAAAAACTTATTTTCAAATTCAGTGTTGTGTAGTCAAAACCGTGCGAATTTTGAAAAGAAATATGGGTCGCGAAAAAGCGCTTAGCGGAACCGCTGTAATGAAATTAGCGAAAAAAGTTCGTGAGACAGGCTTGCTATTGGATAGCAGAAGTGGTCTCCGAGCTCGGACAGTGCGCACTCCCAAGAATATTGAGGCTATGGCCCCTAGTGTGAGACAGAATCCATCGATTTCAACTCGACGGCGATCGCAACAACTGGCCATTAGTAGCATCAGCCTGAAAAGAATACTGCAAAAAGACCTCGGATTATTTTCCTACAAGGTCCAGATGACTCAGGAGTTGAAAGCAAATTACCATCCGCTTCGATATCAGTTCGCTGTGTGGGTCATAGACAAGCTCAATAATGACGTCGATTTTTGTAAAAAATTTATTCAGACGAAGCGCATTTCTATCTCGATGGCTATGTAAACAAGCCTGAGAACTGCCGGATTTGGGGTTCGGAACAGCCACGCGTAATCGCAGAGAAGCCAATGCATCCACCAAGAGCGACAGTTTGGTGTGGATTTTGGAGTAGTGGCATAATTAGCCCATTTTTCTTTGAAAATGCTGCTGGAAACGCTGTTATCGTCAATGGCGACCGTTACAGAACTATGTTGAACAACTTTTGATGGCCTAAAATCGATGCCATGAATGTGGACGACCTTTGGTTTCAACAAGATGGTGCCACATGCCATACAAGCCGACTGACAATCGATCTCTTGCGCACCAAATTTGACAACGAAGAATCAGCCGTTTTGGATATGTCAATTGGCCTGCGCGGAGCTGCAATTTGACGCCATTAGATTTTTTTCTGTGGAGTGCCGTTAAGGATCGATGTTATGTGGATAATCCAGAGACAATTCCAGCTTTAAAACATAACATCGCAACTGTTATTAGCGAGATAGGCGGCGAAATCATCGAAAAAGTGCTTGTAAACTGGACTCGCAGGATGGCTTAGTGTAAGGCCAGCAGAGGGAGCCACATGAACGAAATTGTTTTTCATTCTTAAATCGGAGACTCCAACCTTCACGATAAAAAAAATTTTGTTTTAAATATTCATGTAGACTCATTATAATAGAGTTTTTAGAAACAAACTTTTAAATGGCCCATCCTGTATAAGACATAACAGGAAAAAAAATTCAATTTTATTGAGCGCTTCGCACATCTACGACAGTCAAGATCTTGAGGGGATTTATATATCTTACAGTCAAATGGTTACACAAAAATTTGTCAATTTGGTAAACTAAATCTGAAATGAGTTTTACACAGAAAGAATAATTTATTTCACACAACGACTCTGCTACGTAGATTGTTATGTTATAAAACATTATTATGGACGACTTTTTAATCTACAATTCGCTAAAGAAAACACATTTATATTCTCCAGTAAAGACGAGGAAGAGATTTCTATGATTATAGAATACACAAGTCACTCTCTAGCGATTTAACACGTTCGTCGCCACGTTATCCATAACTGGGGTCTTTAATTTTCTATTGTTTTCCGTTTTTTTACGTTGACATAGAAACTATTGATATTGCTAATAAGCAACTTTTTAAACGATTTGATTTAGATAAATACGAAGAGGTGCAGAAATGTCGCGAATTTGCAACACGCGCGAGAACCTATCAGAAACATGCGTGTTGCAATGGACATTTTATGTAATTATGCAATTTTACTACAGAGATGGGCAACTTTTTTCTTCGACGGGCCAGTTCGTCTTCATATCACGGCGGGGGTCTGTTTTTATGAATAATGCAGCTAAATATACTAATTCCTATTACACCGATTATGACTATAACTTTCTGCGGAGTGTGCAATCCATTTGCAGTATTGCTATGTACGAGCAAGTTGAATTATTTGGAATTCTAAACTTTATGCTTTGGCTTTTTGGAGTCATTTTCTCCTAAGCGATTTAAGGCAGATATATGTATATTTAAAAATGCAGAATACATTGAGCTGATCTATAGTGTTTAATAGTACTTAAACTATATAATAATACAAAGTTTTAACTTTTGTAATTTTCCAAGATTTCGGATTTATCAAAACAATCACCAAGACGAAGCCCTGGCTTCCGAGTACAAGTATCACGATATGTGCGTGCTTCTCGTCTTTTCCCTGGGATTTTCCTGTCGGAATATACCACACAATCTTTTTTGGTTTTTATAATAATATCTATAATAAAAGAAATTGAGTTGTAAAATAAGTATCAAGTAAGTAAATATGGGCGTAATTATATCGTGCTTGGCTTCATTTTTATGAACGAACTCTCACCAATATGTTAATAAGCATTTTATCTAAAACATGTTAAATTAAAAAAGTTATATTTTTGTCTTAGGGACTGTCAATCAAAGAGAACCCTTTTCAAAGGAGTATCGCGCGTTTAGCTGGATTTAGATAGCATAGGCATAGTAGCAGTGCAAATGCCAGTTAAAAAGATATATTTGGGTAACTCTTATAGAAATTTTACTATATTCACGATTCCGTGGATTGGAATCTCTGCTGCATCCGCGTACAGTAATATCTCTTTTAGTGTCCCACTTCCGATTGCATAGGTCTGGTTCTACTCTTGTTATTTTCCTCAGACCCAGTCAACCGTGTAATATGGCACACAATGCGGTATGCGATGAGGCTTCTTTGAGAAGAGTTCACAGTTTAATGCTACGTAACGTAACGGTAAAACTTATAATTAAACTGTTTTTATGTGAAATAGTTTTTAACATATTGGTAAGATTTCGATTTTAAAATCAGGTAAATACTATGTAATTGCAACCACATTTACTTATTTTGAATTGCCCTATTTTCGCATGTAATGAATTATTCAATAGTATTAAATAAATAAATGTGGTCGTAATCATATCGTGTAATCGTCATTTTAATTGGTAATACTTCGTGGTCGTAATCAGTCATAATCAGCATTTTAATTGGCAATATTCACTAATGCGTTAAAAATATTTTTAGATGGAACAATAAAATTAAAAAAGTTAATGACAATTCCTTCGTGGCCGGTTTTTAAATGCTTCGTTTGCCTCGTATCGCGTGGACTTGCCTCTTTTGTCTGTAGATCTCTTTGCTCTGGAAAAAGAGGTCACCTCAATTTCCTGAAAATATGGGGTTTTACTTAGGGGACACTAATGGAGGTATTACTGTGCTCTGCTTTTTTGGCTAAATGCTTGGTAGCTTGGTATTTCCCTTTACGTTTTTCTCTGTTCTCAGTCTTGATTGTTGTGATCTCGTCTCGGCTTTACTTCGAGGACGGCATTTTGATGTCCTTGGTCGATTACAGTCTCGCTGTCGTCGTCTGCGACTTTGGTTGTTTCGGCCTCGCTTCTGTACTCACTTCGGAATGTTTGGACGGGAATTCGACCTCTATTAACCCTTTGCAGACGTATTAAATTTATACATAGGTGTCCTGCTGGTCGGAACTAATTTCCGTTGAACGAAGAGTAATACACGATATACAAAACTCTCAAAGTAAACAAAATTTGTTCATTCTTTTGTAAACTTTAGATATATGTTTGCACAATAATAAGTTTAAACTTAATGTTCTTGTATAAAAAATTATATTTTATAGTTCTCCATCGTGTGGTATCTTTCACAGCAGTTTCCAATATGAAGTCTTGATTTTCGAGAACATGTATCGCAAAAATAATTAATTTGACGTCTTTAGCCGTTGATTCTTTTCTAAGTTTGAAGATACAGAATAATCTTTACTCTTTACATCTTCACAGTGCCGAAATACTTACATATAGTTTGCCATTAAGCCTTTGCCACTTTGAAGATGCTCTTTAACGAAAATCACCTACAAGTTGTTCCACCAATTTCCGGAAAAACATAAGCTATGCCACTATCAGAATCACTATTAACGTTATTACTTTCTACATCAGAATCAATGCTCAAAGAGTCAAAATAAAACTTGTCATCGTTACTTTTTGTTTCGCGGAACACTTCTTTTGGTAACTTTCTTTTTGTCATTTTAGAGTATTGTTTTTAAAATATCTTAAGAAGCGAAAATGTCTAAATACACTTAAACACAATATATAAAATATTATTGTGAATTCTACGCTCGAGAAACAATTTACTCGCTCCGGTATATAGCATGACGAAGGAGGGGCGACAATTTTTGTTTATACTAGATTTCGTAATTTTTAATTGATAGAAGCACCGTATTGGTCCGTGAATATGTTCCTTAGCGGTTTATATTCTTTCATAGCAAGTGTAGCCTGATATGTCCTAAATGGATATTAAGATCAAATGAATACAATATAAGATCAGTATGGTTTTTTGCTATGGTGGCTGAGAGTGAACAAATGACCGCAAAAAGTTAGGGGTTCCGACAATTTCCTCCAGGAAGCCCTGAGTTCCAGTTGGAGATGATATCTTCCGCAGTTTTCAGAATTTCACATCTCGCGTAATGTCTTCTTTTTTCTCTTCCGGTATCCAAATTTTGTATGCCTTAGATTCGCCTGCATATCCGACAAAAATCTCCCTTCTCGACCGAGGCTCAAAATTCCTTTTGTTAGGTTTCCTATTTATGGTAAAGGTTTTATACCCAAATTCTGGAAAACGACCTATGCTTGGCACTTTTCTGGTCCATAATTCGATACCCGTCCTTTCATGGAGGTTGGAATGAGATCTGTATTTAATCTAATTTGCCATATTAACCGCTTTGCTCCAAAAAGATGTGAGAAGGGACGACTGCATAAATGGATATATGGTAAATTCCATTAATGTCCGATTCTTCTTACCGCAACCTTGTTTCTCTTCTGAATATGCATGATGGTGAATTTTCATCGGATGCCATTTTCATTAAGAAATTCGTTGGATGCGTTATTTTGATATTCCTTTCCGTTGTTCTTCCTTTTGTATAGTCTAATTTCGCATCCTCTGGAATGATCGTCGATGAATGTTACAAAGATACTTTGCTTGACCACATGTACACATGTTCGAATGAATAATTTCTTAGTCTGAATTTCCTTTCCGACCTATTGGGGAATATAGCTCTGATAATTTCCCCGCGTGTACATATGTCGCATTTGTGTCTACCGAGATTCCCGTATATTCATTCTTAGTATAGTTCCTTTCTGATGTCCGTCCAACATATCTTCGATGTTCAAGTGGCCCAATTTTCCATGACAACTCATTACGGTGAGTGATTTTTAATCGTTCCCGGGTGTATTCAATTTTTGGTTCGAGTTGCATTCGTGCTTTACACGGTACTAAATGGTTTAATCCAGTGATCGGCAAACTCATTAGTCAAAAGAGCGAAATGTTAGCAGCATATCATATATATTTTTGAGAGCCACATTTACAAGAAATCTGTTGTAGAACTATTTCTATTATTTTAACCATTTTAGAGTTTCGAAATATTTTAAAAACCATATCAAATAGTGCTGTGCAGAGCAATAACGCTTCTTTGAAATAATTGCAAAAGATTCCTAATAGTACAATTACGCTTTGCTAGCATGACTAATGTGCTGTAACCGAATCTGAACGTACTGTCAACAGAATATCGCGACTAAATGACGTAGCACTATCTGATCCGAAATCTGAATAGCGCAATTGTGCTACGTAGCACTAAGATGGTTAAAGACAATTATTTTTTACACTTGCTACTATCTCCGTTCTTACACATCTTTTTGGGATAAATGAATATGTTTGTCACCCATATATCATATGTAAATTGTGAAGAAAAATCGAAACGAGAAACTTTTAACACACCTGAAATATGTTAAACTATTAATCGAGTAACTAATTAACAATTGTCAATAAGAAAGATCAAGAATTGCAACGTTATCTTTTGAAATAAGGTTAAGTGGGAAACTTCATGAAATGTGCAAAGGTAAAAAAAAAAATTGTGTTGTTTGCTTCAACAGACAGAAGAAAGATGAAATACATGGAACCAGTGAATACTACGGTATTTGTCCTGGTAAGCCACGAATGCACCTTGGGGATTGTTTTTCAGGATACTATGAAATAAAGAATTTCAAAAAATAATTTTTATTGTTTGTATTATTATATTTTTTATATTGTAATTTGTTAATAAAACATATAGGGATATGTATCCGACCCAAGAATGAACAATTTTTATTAATACATACGTAGTGAACATTTTTACGTGCATACCTAGACGGTTATATGCAAGTTAGTAATAGGTGTTACGTGCACCGTTCCTACGTCTATGAAAGGGGGGGTGTTACGTGCACTGTCCCTACGCTTATGAAAAAGGAGATAGAGAGACCAAACAATCTATGTTATCGGCACTGGGCGGCTGCGAGTCAAAGCCACGAAACAGTACCCCAATCATAGCAGGAAACGGGGAGAAGATCCTCAAAAACATTAACTCCTTGACAACATCAACAATTCTGAGATCCCCAAAACAAAACTGAAATCTAAGACGCATGAGATAGATACGCGTATACAGTCAGACCATGCCGTCGTCATTTTTCCATTAAAAAGGGGTAGAACTCTATCCCTATATGGACCGTTTATTTTGAAAGTGGTGTAAGTCCATTTTCACTTGTTTCGAGAAAATTAAAGTTTAGCATATTTGTTAATCAAAAAATATCAGTTAATATTACCCAGTGTGGCAATGTTTCTACTTGTATATTGTACAAATGCAAAAAGCAGTAGCCACTGATCTTATCATCTGTCTCTCGAAATGGATTTACACCACTTTCATAATCAATGACTGCGGAATTTCTTTTATCCGGCCAATATTAAATCGAACAAAGCGTTGGTATTTTTTAAAGTATTCAATATTAACTAGTTATAAACAAAAAGTTTATGCTAAATTAATCATAAATCACGTGATATCTCATTTCTTTTTCAAAATGGACTTACACCACTTTCAAAATAAACGGTCCATATAACAGGGTACTTTTGGCCACGGCGCACAGTTAGATTTCCATTGCGCGGTTAGTTTCTCACTACACAAATTTGTACTACGGTTTGTGACGGTCTCTCAACCTCCCTGCGAAAAAGCTTAAGAGTGGTAAGATTCAGACACTTTATAATCATTTTTCCTAAGAGAGTTTTTCTCCATTTAATAGTAGACATTCCGATATCTGTAGATTGCCTGAAGCGCACTCGACTGCGTATCGGAGAGAATACGAGTATCTGGAACCAAACAGCGTTAAATTCTTTTTCATAATCGGAGAGTTTCGATCTGTCCTGACTCAAAGTCATCTCCGAAAAGACTGAGGCGCACTCGACTGCGTATCGGTGTAACCGAGAAGACCAAGGGTCAGTTTGATGAGAAGTAGATTCAAACGTAAATCTCGAAATGGACAAAAGTTCAGTGTCAAAACATTTTACTTCAACTTAGAATCTTCAATAACATCTTCTGTTTTAAAAGAAGGCTTCACTGCTCTAGAGGATTTTTCCCAACCTCCTATATCCATCCTAGAACCATTCATTGAACATCCTTACGGTGATTTCGTCAAAGAATTCACCGAATCTCTCAGAAAATTCGCCCAAAATTAGTAAAATTGCCTCATCCCAGGGGAGTGTCGCATAGGCACGCTTCACCCAAAAACTATTAATTTTCTGATTCGACAATCGCGGATGCTCCGCGACATAGTAAACAAAAATTAACGGAAAAATTACGAGCGTCTGTGAATCTTAATATGTACCACTGTTTCAAAGACTACTAATATTATAATCTGCTATTAAGATAAAGGAAAATAATGTAAAAACAAAGCATTATAATCATATTCGTTTTAATATTAAAATTGTTTTCGAGTGAAAGAAATATTTACGTCTATAAATACAGGGTGTTTCATATACATATGTTAATATTTTAGAGGGTAATCCTGTTCACTAATTTGAACCAAAAATTTCATATGAATATATGTGCCATAAGTCTTAGGTTTTGAGTTATGGATACTTAAAGAAAATGTTTGACGTATGTCTTTAGTATACCGATTCATGTTAATGCATACCTTAGTATTTGGGCAATGAGTACCTTATTTTCGCGAGTTGAGTACTACATATTCGTAAATGTGCAAAATAATACTCTAGACTTCCATGGAAATGACCGTTATGTGAATATTTCTTGTATAGTCATTCCAACGGAAATCAGTTGGTAGTATGTCAAAAATTTACTTTATGTTGATGAATATATTGCTTCTAAATATTAGATCGCCCGAAACATACTAATGTATGCAATTGTGTATGTTGGGCGATAAGGCGGGTGTTCAAATATTTTTATTAATTATCCGTAATTCGAAAGCTTTAATGTATTTGTCTTGAAAAAAACTGGTCCTTGCGAGCACTTAGATCTAATTGCTCAAAAGGAAGAGTTTTTTCACGATATATACACTTTCGAGCACGAAGTAGTTAGGAGTCATGATGTCTAATGTATTAGGTCTATGCATAATTCCGTTGCAAAAATTACATAAATAACGGACGCAATATATTGAACAAAAAAGCGATTTTAATCAACTAAATACGTTGCATTCTGTTCATTGACTTTCTACCATATTCTCACGATCTTCATTAACCCTTTTCCATAGAAGTCCTGAGACTTTTAGGCGAAGAAGTCATCCATATGGTTTTTGAGGTCATTCAGGGAATTGAAGGCTTTGTTATTCCAATTGTTCTGTAGCCTCCGGAACCGGTGAAGGTTTGAAGATGCTAGGTCCGGACAATACGCTGGGTGCACCAAAACATCCCACCCAAGCCGCAAGCATTTTTGCCGAGTCATGAAAAAAACGTGTGATCTAGCATTCTTCTGGTGAAACATAACGCCCTTTCTACTCTCCAATTCGGGCCGCTTTTGATCGATTGTTTGCTGTAATGTAAACAGTTGTAAGCAGTACTTGGTGCAATCAATCGTTTTGTTGGGTGGCTGTAGCTGATAATAGACGATTCCTTTATAATCCAAACAGATAATGACCTTCTTCGGGTACAATCCTGCCTTTGTGAACATTTAACAAGCCTTTCCGCGCCTCGACTATGATCTTTTTCGACTGATATTGTTGTGGATAGTCCACTTTTCATCGCCAGTGATCACCTGCTTAAAAAATGGTTCGTATTGATGGCGTTTGAGCAGTGAGTCGCAAGCAGAAATTCGGTCTATTAAATTCCTTTCGTTCAGTTTGTGTTTCATCCAAAGGTGTTTACTATCCCAAGCTTCTGTAAATGCCTCGAAACAGTCGATTGGTGAATGTTGAGATTGTGTCATATCCCTGTACTTGTTAAGTATTGGTCGGAGTCGATTAAAGCCTTGATTTGATCGACATGAGTAGTAACTGGCTGATCAGAACGACGAGCATTTTGTAGATTAAAATATCCGTAATAAAAATTCGCGAACCACTTCCGACACACGCTTTCGCTTATGGCATTCTCTCCGTACATTACGCATATTTTTTGTAGGTTCGCGACGCGTTTTTGCCTTTTAGGAAATAAGGAAGCGAAATATACCGAAACTATATGTTTTTTGCTCCCATGTTCAAAGTGTAATTAAACTTCGTATACGTCGCGGATCTCGACGAATACTTTCTTAACATATCGGAACAAATTCCAGCTTTCACTTAATGTATGACACTTCATACATTTGACACATGTGAGAACAGAAAAATAACTGCGAAAGGCATCTGTCAAGATTTCGCTCGGGAATTATGCATAGATCTATATTAACGCTTTAGGCACGATGCGTCACTATAGTTGCTTTCGCGGGGACCATCTCTGTGAACGACGCTCCACATCAGTGGCTTTTACGGATGCATTTTCGTTCTCTTCAAAAAAATTTCATATGGTATAAGAAGTTTTTTCACCATCTGCTAAACGAAACGATCTGGAATGCGTGTTGTTTATATAAGCTTGAAAAAAAAGTTTTAAAACATATTATACTCAATTGTATTATTAATTATAAAATTATAATTTAATCATCAAAAACTTTATTCCAGTGTACACGCGTAGAGAATAGCATTGTCCGTCATACCTTGCAGTGCTACACCGTTTACGCGTACTTCGCGTTGAACTCTGCCGTACAGAGAAACAACCTGGCGCAAAGTTCGGCCGTGCCTAAGAGGTTAATATGCATTCATGGATCACCTTATATGCTAATTACTAAAAGTTAGTCATACTTGACTGCTCCATAAATCATGGAAATTTGGAACAGTTTTCATTAAAGTCCTATACAGGGTGATTCTAGTAACTGGATCGAATCTATAACTCTTTTCGAATCTAACTCTTAAGCGAAGTTAGAAAAAGGTCGCACAAAAAAAGATAGCACTGTTCAAAAAGCTCCATCGCTCTATGTGCGAACTTTTTTCCCTAGTGCGTCTGTGCATTTGCATAGTGCAGTTACAGTTTTTTTTTTTTTTAATGGAATCACTGATTTATTTTTTTACATAAACAAGTTCCTTAAGCTATTCTGCAATAAAAGTGTATGAGGAAAGTCACCGAAAAAACAATAGATTATCAGCTATTTGGCTTTATTTGACCACTTACAACAGATACCCAAATGATTCACTATCGCATTATGTAGACGTTTCGGATATCAGTTATGGCCAATTACTATGTTAACTTTGAATTTTTACGTTGCAATTATGTTTACTAACATCTCATACTCAAAGATCACCATCAGTCTCCTGTGTTTACAATCATTGGTGCATTACTGCATCAGCATATACCAGTACATAATGCCTGAGTAGTTCTGAAACGTATGGGCATGATCGGTTTGATACCCACACCCCACAGCCAACGTCTTGGCTGCCACGTTTGCTAGACTTGAATTCCCTTGATTTTTTTCTATGGGGATATTTGAAAAATAAAATGTGCGTGCGACCTTTTGTTTCTGTTGACTTGAAGGAAAGAATTAGAGATCACTGTTCACTCATAATGCCTGAATAACTTAATAATGTAATAAAAGACTCCAAGAAATGTATTAGAAAATGTTTCGAAGCTAACGGGGAAATGTTGGAGCATCTGTTGTAAATATTCGAATAAAGCAAAATATCTCATAAACTATTGCTTTTTCGGTGACTTTCCTTAAACAGTTTAATTGCAGAATAGCTTGAAGAACGTGTTTATGTAAAAAAATTGATGATTCCATTAAAAAAACAGTGCAACTGCACGTTGCAGATGCACTAACGCACGTGGGAAAAATGTCGGTGCATAGAACGATGGAGCTTTTCGAACGGTGTAAACTTTTCCTGTACGATTTTTTTTTGACTTTGTTTAAAGAAGAGTTATAGCTCGACACAGTTACTAGAATCACCCTGTATATACGTATTTGCGTATTTAATCAGAATTGTTTACAATATTGAAGGGATAATAGAGAATACACATATATAACGTTAAATACTAGATGCTCATTAGAAAAACACAATTCCGAATGATGTGTAAAGTAATGCAAACTGCATGAGATTATAGCAAAGTGAGCTTGAATTTACACTCGATGTGCCTTGGATCCATTACCATAAATCACAATGCTCTCTATCTAGGACGCCTCGAGCGGTACTAAGTATTTTTCCATTGCACGAGCTAACGTACTTTGACTTACTGAAAGTCGAAATTTAGCATGATCTGATTGCATTTTCCGTCACCTACGGCTGTACTGATTACCTCTGTGAATCGCGATTCAACTCGGCGATGAAGATATAATCTTATTATGAGATGCTGAGGAAACTCGCTGGTTCGGAATACGTGCGACTACTAGATCAGATTATGAGTGAAAATATAATAACCTGCAAAGATAAAATGATGCAATTAAAATTTAACTAACTATTGAAATAAAACGGTACTATTTACTGCGCGAGGATGTAGTTATGGACTGACTTTTTAATGTTTTAGGTTTATTAAAATTTTATAAGAATAGAAAAAAAATGATTGGTGTTATTTAAGTATTTAAATAAAAAAAATATTAATTTTTTCACATTGCATAAATGATAATTTTTTCAGTAAAAATTATGCGCCATTGTTATTCGTAAATTGAAAAAGAATTATAAATAACGTTTAGAATTATTTTCCGTCAACGTGTTTTAGAATTGATAAAATCACACCGATCTCGATTAAGACTTAAAAAAGATGTAGACCATAATTTAATAATTTTTTATGTCACACTATGTTCTAAGAGTTCATGTATATAAATGAAAAAGACGAAAAATATGTATACAGTCATTTTGGATTGAAAAAGAAAAATTCAATTGTGATCATTTCAATGTATTCAGCTAATATTTCATGCACTCATATCCATATTTCTATGCAAAGATAAAGCTTCATAATTTAAGGAATTCGTATTCACTCCTTTACTTCTATTTGCATATATTGGAATATAACTGCTATATTAGGTTTTCAGGGCGGAATATCTTTAGGAGGAATGGGTTAAAGATTACGTGCGAACTTTTATGAATCCTGTGTGTAAGATTTTAGTACCTATTTTTATATCTTATCATTTTGCCTTTATTACCTTTTTGGTCAGGAACGCTGGAATGTTTGTGAATGATACATCAAATAATACCAATATGTGATTGTCAGAAATGTGATTGTTGTAAATTTTCTTCATAAATTCACAGCTATTGATAATATGACTACGGGAGAATTGAATACTTTATGAGATGTTATTCTGTATTTTCCAGACAATCCTATAAGACGGTGAATCTATTAAATTTATTATTATTCTTAATAGGCTGTTGGTTTTGTGATTTTTTAGCAATGTGTAGGTTCTCGATATTAGTAGGTTTGAATTAAACGAGTATCGCTAATGTGTTTTTTCCGATTATTCTTTTTTAACCCCATATTTTAAGCAGATTACGTAGTGATGACTTTATTGAATGTATCGGATTTTCATGAAGCTCGATATACCTATGTAGTACTGTCTAATAGCTTTTCCAAATTTTCCAATACAGTCATTTTTATGCGACACAACTGGAATATTATATTTCCACTTTTGGGAAAAAAATATTGATATTGTCTTTTAAAATTGTCTTTATTTCTTTAATTTTATTGATAAATATTCTATCTTGAACATTAATGTGACGTTTTACTTTTTAAATTACTCTAAAGTAGTAGTTATTGATTCTCTACATATAATTGCAATTTTTTATGTATTATTCACTAATATTAATTAAACTTCTGCGTTTTTTTTTAAATATTGAAACAAAACATTTGTTTATTATATTTATTGAAAAGTATCGGTGCGTTAAATTTGTGTCTCAGTTGCGCGGTTTCTATTACGTGGATAGAAATGTAACTATCGGTATGTTTTTATGTTTTACATATTCATACTCATTTCTTAACTATTTTACATTAAATAAATTGCTTGATAAGAGCTAGCAATTAATCCAAAACTGTGGATTAACACAATGAATGTGTTTCATTCCCACATTATCAGCGTGTGTAATCTTGAGAGAATTCGAGAATGATCGTTAATTTGTCTTTCATGTTTTTGCATGAAGAGACAGAGGTTACTGAAAAAATAAATAAGCATTACGGAGAAGGTGGCACTTTCTTAACTTTCCTAAAAGTTCTTTCACACTGTGTGCGTAAACGTTTGTAGTTGCTCATATACATTGCGCTTTTTTTTAAGATATGTTTATAGACATTTAAAATATTAAAAAACTTTAATTGAATTAATTTTGAATTGTTAGAATATCTTGTCGATGTATCACCGCAATATTCCTGAATATACACATAATTCTGAATATTACATGAATATACACAATATTTCTGAATATTACACATAGCTCGCATTTTCCTTCAAGATATGTTTTTAAAATAAGTCAATACTGATCTTGAAAAATTTAACTCGTTTTGAAAATTTTTGTAACTAATTAAAATTGTTTGTTAAAATATACTAGGACAACAGGAGATTACATTGTAAATTTTTTTTTACATTTAATTTTTTACATCTATAATCATTTGCAGACATTTGTTTATTTCGCAATTCTTATTCTGCTATCAAACATGACAGTTTTAGATATTCAACAAAACGATTTCGCATAATTTATAGTAACCAAGTGTGAATAAATGCCTCGATATTTTTATTTGCTATATTGAAATTATAGAAATTAAAGAAACTAGAGTATTTATATATAAAATCAATTACTGTATACGGTATTAGAATATTGTATGGAAATAATTATCATATATTTATCTTCATTTAATTTTCCTTGTTTGTGTTTATAATCAAACATATTTTGCTAATTCAGCAAAATTTGATTAATTCTGCCAGCCACTATTTTTGTATGAATTCGCCAACTTAACGTTTATTCTCCTCTCTTAAATTTATCAATTTCATTTATATCATGTATACACCAATGTTTTCAGTTTCAAATTTATAATATTGAAGTAACATTCATGTTTTTTACAGCCACATAGATTCAGTTTTTCTAAAAATGCACAGAAGGTTAAACCCGAAACAGCTACAGTAACAAATACTTCATAGATATCGAAAATCTATAAAGTTTTTCAAATCTTTATTTACAGTAATATATATTAACAATAACAGAATATAATAAACATTAGTTGTTTTGTTCTTAGCAGAAAACTTCTACCCTCATATGCTCGAAAATTTATGACATTCTAGCCCAAGTTATGGTCAATATCGAGAAGTTTTCGCAGACTTTAGCTAATTCTCCATATGGTCTTTTGGAGTTAGAATTTAATCGACCAAAATCGACATTCGTGTGTAGATATTCAATACTTTTTGGCCACGGATGTGTGGGTCAATAAATAAATTAAGGTAAATAAGTAAAGTAAATAAATTATTAAGAGAAAATTATTAAAAGATAAGTTGTCGAGAAACCAAGTAGAGAACAAAGCGCAGAAAAAAATCGGACCATTGGATAACTCAGCTGGGACTCGAATAAAAACTCGATAAAGACGCGCCAAAATTTGAAATCCCTTATCTAATTAAGGCGTTTAGAAAGAATTTGACTAGAGGGACCTAGGTAGCTCAGAAGTAGAGCAGCCGTCAAGCAAACGAAAGTTCCCTGATTTGATTCTCGGTCCAGTTACGTAACTGTCCGATTTTTTTCTACGCTTTGTTCTCTACTCGGGTTCTCACCATCTTATCTCCTAATAACTGTCCCCTAATAATTTAATTAATTCATTTATTTTCTTTAATTTATTTATTGTGCTGCAAAACCGTGGCCAAACATATCTAATTTCCTTGTACGAATGTCGATTTTCGTCAACTGAATTCTAAAGCCAAAAGAGCAGATGAAGAATTGGCTAAAGTGTGCAAAAATTGCTCGATATTGACCATACCTTGGGTTAGAATTAGTTGTTTTGTCGTATCGTCGGTTTTACTCTTTGGATCCTTGTCCAGCTCCTATGACCGGACACACTCGCGCAGTAAAAGTATGTATAATAGTAAAAATGGTCGTTGATAAGAATACAATTTATTAAAACAATTAAAATATATACAAAGACTATTAGAACTATTGGTAACCGGTGAGAGTTGAGATTTATCATAGGATTGAGCTGGTCGCCGTATTTCTCTTCAAATCTCTACGTCGTACTTCTTAACTGCACTCTCGACTGTTCATACACGATTGCTCTTGCAATGTCCTCAACAGTGCCCCAATCACACATTTTTCCATACACAGGCACACGCACACTTTCATGCCTTCGAGGGAATAGGACTTTCAAAACTACTATGCGTTTTGTATACGTTATGGCGTGACGGATGACGCAACCGTCTGCTTGTAAGGCTGCACTGTTATGACAGATTATCTCTCTTCCATGTAAACATACCGAATATCGTTAAAAATTCTCGTGCACCACAAGTATGTAGGTGTAAGTGAGACTATTCTTTGCTTACTTGTTCATTGCTTAGCGTCTTCCTAGGCGTTCTTCGAGCAATACAATATTTGATTTTCCTCTGACTTAGGCACGACTTTCACTCGTTAATACCACGTAATGACGAAATGATCAACGAAAGGCAATCTGGGAACCGGCTTTATTTTTCCTGAAAATGCAATCAACCAATTGTGGCAGGGAGGGCGCACATAACCCTTTAGAAATCGATAGAAGGCACGCGTTTGCCAAACTTCGCAAACTTCGTCCGAGGTTGCTAAACTCCCTTGAGAACTTAAGCGTCGATCGACAAACCTTTTGGAATCGTCTACTGATCCTCGAGGCAGTCAGTCGCTCATTCACATTAGACGAGCGCAGTCGTTACTTGATAGCAGACAAACTCAGTCCTGCGTTGTAACTTAACCGAACTTGTATATAATTTTAACACGTTCCGTGCCACGTGTACCGTTTATGGTACGCGCGGACATATTTATTAAATGTATTAAAAACATATATTTTATGATTTACGTTATACATTATAAAAAATGCAGTGTAGAACTAAGTACATAAATTTGTTTAATTGTTATATATACGATAATTAACAATTACGTGTGATAGTTGAAAGTTGTTTTCCAACAGAAACAAATGAAAAATGAAAAATGTTACCTCCATATATTTACCCACTCCCCGCTTTGTTAAATATTTTATTTTCGTCGTGTTTTACTTAAGAAATTCGGATACAGCAGGTTCTTTTTACTGATCGAAAAATTTCGTACCGACTGACTTTTACAATCGAACTGATTGCAGTGCTACATCACCGAAAATGGTACACGATGTGATAACTACTCTAAATAAGCTAATTACTTATGGATCGTTGAAGTAATGAAATATTGTGTAATAATACCATATAACAGTTTTTAGTCGAAACGTCAAATGGCCTGAATGACAAGTTGGACAAAAACGGCACGGAACGTGTCAAATGATTACAGTTACTCCATATTTTTAGCTTAGACACTGTATTTTGATTTCCTTAACCCACTTGAGAAAGCTTTGCGCAAAATATACTCTTGTGCAAGTGTATGTACTATTTGCGTGTGTCAAATTAGTAGTCTTGAATGCAGAAAGTGAAGGAGACAGGCCTAAGATAGTTTATTATGAGGTACGTCACGTAATCACGGAACGTAGCCTTTTTTAAAACAATACTTTTCCTGATCAATATCTACATAGATGGTCGTCAAAGAAGAACGATTCGTTAAAAATGAAATTTAAAGAATTTTTCGACATTATAATGTATACTTAGTTACAGATAACAAAAAAATGTACAAATTAAATTCACTGCTGTTTTTAATCCCAAATTAAAAGTACTCACTTAAGACGATAATTCCTTTATCTTTTAAATGTTATTCACTGCTATAAATCGACAAACGATTTTATTATGATACGTCATTATAGTGACGTAATATTCGTGTAAATATTCGTAATAAAAAACTCTACGCAGCTGCATATTCAGTCTTTTACAAGTTGGAATATGCAAATAGCCAAGTGATTGACAATTTTAGCACGAACAATTTCTTCTTTTATTCTTTAAAAGTTTTGTCCCAAAAGAATTAAATTTAACTAGTTGTTAATGGCGATTAAAAGGTCAAGGGTATACGATAACAGAAATGTACAAAATAACTTTTGAAGGCAATCGGATTTCCGTTGACTTTGTTATATGGTTTTCGAAATTATCGCATAAAAGCCTATTCCCGTTTTGGGGCCATACAATTTAACGAATTAATCGCTTGTTTTGATGTGGCGATTAAATGAGCAATTTGTTAATTGATTAAAAGAGGAAAAATAAACTTACAAACGTAAACGTAAAAGAAATGTTGGGAAATAGCAAAAGTGCGACACAAACGACATAAATCGCGAGCTGCCGGTTATTGCATTTCCCTTGCAAAATTGTGAAACTGCAGTGAAACCTTTTTTGCCGCCGGTATCCAAGCCAGATTCCTTTCGAATTCGCAAAAAGTAACTCGGTTGGATAAAAATATAAATAGGCATTCCCAGGGCTTGCTCAACTGTTAGGAAAAATAAAAGGATAAAAATAACACTTTGAATAATATGGCACATAAACTTTCAGATGCAATTGCTGCTATTGCGAAAACATAAAACGTTTGCACAAATGCTTCTTCTCTCATACATGCGAATAAAATATACAAAATAAAGGATTTAAGTAAGAAAGATAAATATCGTCTTCATTTATAGATTAATAAATGTGATAATATTATTTTGAACTGAAAACTATGTTAGGTTACAGAGGCGTCTTGTGTTTAAATAAATATAAATAATATTACAGAAAGGAAAGAAAAATTATTTTATTCGTGAATCGAGTTTCGGGCAATTTTGTGATCTGCGTCGATTTTTTTATCCTTCTAACGATTCTTCTTCTATGAAGC
The DNA here is from genome assembly GCA_038496175.1 of Ampulex compressa. Classification (NCBI taxonomy): domain Eukaryota; kingdom Metazoa; phylum Arthropoda; class Insecta; order Hymenoptera; family Ampulicidae; genus Ampulex; species Ampulex compressa. The sequence continues at coordinate 26,169 of JBCFXI010001286.1, read as the reverse complement.
TCTCTCCTCCTTTGAAAAATGGACCATTTCTTTCTGCACGCAAGTCCTGTCCTCAATCGTGACGTACAATAACATTACTCATCGTGGACAAACGAAATCCTTGTCCGTCTTCGCCGATACTATAAAAAAAAATATTTTTAAAAATATTTTTTGTGTGTCACTAAAGCAACAAAATGTTATAAGCGAAAATGAAAAAACTCATTCGTGTGTGTTCAAAGTTTATCTAGATAGTACAGTGGTTAGAGCAAGCGCACTAATAGTGAAAGGTTTCTATTTCGAGTCCCGCTTCAGCAGCTCAACACGTTTTTCACATTTTTCTGCGGCGCCTATAGTATTAGCACTAAATCTACCGAAGCGGTCAAAGTGGCCGGTCAGCAGTTTCTTAGAAACATTGCTGTACTTCGTAGTCGGGAATTTTTTGATATTTTCCACGATTCTATCGCAGAGTGTGAATTATTCTATCGATCTATCGACATCTTTTGTTAGTACCATTTGTTTTTAAAAATATACGTGGTATACATAAATATGTCCAGGAAGTAACCGATTAACGTTAATAGGGATAAACAACAATCACAACGAGTAAGTTCATTTATAGGACGAAAATCGTATTGAATCATATATTGAAAATATGTAAAATGTAATCATAAAGCTTAGTACCTATCTATAGTAAAAGTATAATAGTTTATTACGTATTTTCGAAATGAGAACATCGATTCACGAATATTTAAACATGAGGATGTTACAATCTCTCAGCGTGGATTTTTTCAAGTTTTGGGCATACAATTATTGTTGTACCTAAATGTTGCATTAACTGCTATAAAAATTACAAACTGAATAAAAATATTTTTTCTCTAATTAACTTATTGTAGGAAATAAATTGATTAGTGCATTTTTTATGTTTGCAATTGGCTTTGCTGTATAATAAGTGAATCACATATAAATTTCTCGTATGGGTAAAGTATTATTTATTTCCACTTATCTTATGTATTTGGCGATTATCTTACATATTTTTAATATAAGGGAAACGAACAATTTTTTTATCATTCGCGATGTATTTTTTTCAATAGTATGTAACGAAAATGATTAATATTAAATATGAAAAAAAGTATGCATAATAAATGAAATACTGCATTATATATCTTGCTTACCGTAAAAATATTTGTTTATGTACTAGTTGTGTGGGAGTGTAAAAATATATCTGTAAGAATTATAAATATTTTAAAAAATATAAGTATAACCGGCTGAAGAGAAAATGTTTGTAATATGAGGCGATGAAAAAAGAACGATTGGAACAGAGTACGTGGCTCAGTTTCTGATCAAAGACAGATTACGATGCAAGGCGGGTGTTGACGTCATGCACGCTGGATCCGGCTGCTCGATGAACCAATATTCCGTCGTGTGCGTTGATGCTGAGAGAAAAACAGGCGTGTTTATTTCTTTCTCTCTTTCGTATCCGCGATCAACCCTTAACCCGGTAAAAGGTCCGTGGTGTGTGTATCGTTGGTTGGGCGAGTGTCGCTGGATAGTCATTTTTGGGTGATCTTTCCCGTGAGCAACTGCTGCTCCCAGTAATGGTGGCCTTCCCAAATGCACATCTCGCCGTACGAGGTTTTCGGACGACGACTAGTTTGAGTGGTATCACAGGATCCGGAGTCAAGGTGCGAGAATTGAGCACTCGCGATATAACAACAATGTATATATTTACACAATGAATAACAAGGTTGATTGAATTTATGAATGAGTCGCTTAGTATAACGAACTTCTAGGATTGATGTGATGAGTAGCTACCTCTAGTCTGAAAATTCCTTGATACGATTCTTGGTTTCCTCTAGTTTGATTAATGGTTAATGAATTTTTACCTGAGCAAGCCAAATGTTTTTACTAAATATTTTTAACCTGAGGTTATTTGACCAGCTCGTTACCCGATCAACCTTTGTTTGAATTTTCTATAGAGCAATAAAACATCTGGTGACCACTTGCTCAGATATAGTTCACCGTTAATGCCTAAAGCAGTAACAGTGGAAAAAAAGAGCGATTGCGAAGAAACGTGTCGATGAGTTTCCAGTGACGCACAGTTTCAAAGAATGTAAATGAATAACAATTGAGCGTGTGTATTCAGATGGTGCGCAAAATGATTTACTGGGTGTGAATGCACATGCCATAGTGCTGAAGAGCAGATGCAGAGGAGAGTTTTAGAGAGCAGAGTCAGAGGTCAGAGTAGACAGAGCAGAACAACAATTAATTTTATATGTATAATAGGTACAATAGTATGTGAAATTATATGATAATATATAATATTTCCATTACAATTTTTTTGTAGATTTAATTTATTTTGGTCAGTTCTGATGGAAGATTCTAATGTATTTATTGATCGAAATGCATTTTTGAAATGAAATAGTAAAGAATTTTGTGATTTGACAATTGAATACGATTTATATTGCTAAACAAAATTTGTATTGTTGATATCGATGTTGTTTTGGTTTTCATTGTTTCTCCTAATCTTCGTAATATTATTGTTAGAATTTTTGTAAATATATTTCTTTCTAGTCTAAATCATGTTTCGTGTCGGAAAACGAAAGAAATTACTAGCTAATAATAATTTTTTTAATTAAATTGACAATATTTATAATACTTACTTGATAATAAAATGACGCTATTTACCAGGTTCAGTATAATACTCTTTTACGTAAAGTGGTACAAGGAATTATAATTGAAAAACTTACAGAGCTACATTTTTTTAAGCCAACTTATCACGAAGGTGTTATTTTCGTTTTAATTAAGCGTATGTCTAGTAAAATAATACCGTTATGTCCTTAACCTTGACTTATAATATTTCTTCATGATACCTTTTTAAGGTATAAAATTCTTGATCTGTTAACGAACAAACTCTATACGACAGATGTATTAATGACAATGTTACAGCTTTATACGAAACAGATAGAACTACAGTTTTAAATAATACCACGGCACACCTTCTGGTGCAATTCACAAACGAGCTTGAAGGAAGTTATAGTATGAATTTTTTAGATATGAGCTTAATCAAAATTTGTTTCGATACAAAGCATGTTAGAGAAAGTTATCTACGTACGATAATTTTCTAACACGTCATCTATTCGAATAGTTTTGTAACGAACGAATAACGTATTTTTATGATCAAAGTTGACTACGATGCATGTCAATTTCTTAAATATCCTGCACATTTTTATGAATTTCACAGTTATAATAAATGGCTTATCATGAGACCAACAAATAATGTTACTTTATGCACTAATAATTAACACGTTCGCTGCTGGTCGCATTTTTGGAATATGTCGACCAAGGACGAAGAGGAATCAGAAGACCAATTTTATTATATATACTTATATTCAAGTATAGCCGTTATTTACTGTCAGTGGTCCCGTGAATTATAGCTCTTAATGTTCCAGTAATTTGTTTTTGTGACGTACTCGATTCATGTTGCGCCATTGTTGTGCAACCTTATAGCGTAAACCGAGCGAGGGCATTATGATTACTTCTTATCCTTGGACCGTAAATGTATGTCAGTTTTTTGCCAATTAATCGTGGCGTGTATCTATGTAATCTTAGTATATGAGATAAAGATGTAGGAAAGATTTTGCTTTATAAAAGTTTTTGATTTTATTATTTTTGATGAATTAATACAGGGTCGCTTATAATCGTATATGCATGTAAATATTATTTTTCATTTTTATAGATGTATACGAAATAATATAAGGGTAGGCGGTTTTTATAGTTTTAATCTATACTATTTTGAACATAACAGTGCGAGTAGTTTAATGATATACAATATTTAATGTAATACATATGATGAAAACTATTATGGCTAAGATACATTAGTGGTATTACATTCCACAACCTTAATAATTTAATACATTTTATTTTTTAAACATATTTATAACCGTCCTTTTTAGTTTTGTGGGAAACCAAAAAAGATACTCTGAAGAATCGTACTATATCCTTTGTTCTTTCAATGCCTGAAAGAAAAACCGACGAATATATTAAATACTTATTGATCTTGGGCGGTACAACTCACGGAGAGGATACGGCTCTGGACTGCGTGTGCTAATGTCGAGGATGGTGTTTATTTAAATCGCATCATTGATTGAAACTCATGTTTATTCAATTAATTTAGGATTCTAACCGAATATAGCCATCATAATATTTATTACATCTAATACGGTATAAATGTAGAATGTGAATAATATATGCATCAAGGTATTTATAATAAGTATACACAGGGTGAGGCATTTCTAGTGTCCTGGGCATTTTGTTCCAAAACAAAGGAGAAAATAAAAATTTTTTCATAGAAAATTTGCAGTATTCATAAATTTTGTATGAAAAAAATTATTTTCCCCTTCGTTTTAGACTAAAATGGCCATATATGCTATATATACAAATATATACACAAAAAATTTGTAGTGAAATCGGTTCTACTCACACTTATTCTTTGGGTGGCAACTTTGTCCGTAACGTTTGCTGCTCGTTATTCAAAAGCACTCAGTTTTAATCTTAATACTAATGATAATATCTATTCAATGCATAACGGCAGGTTGCATAATATGCGATACATTGCATAACATCGATAATATGGGATATAATATCAAATAATGTATGCAAAATGCCGCGTCAATTCAAATTTCATTGCAGGCTGCATTAAGGATCTACTACTAGTTATGCGTAATAAATATAAAAAAAGCAGACAGTGTGCGTTTTGTGTTCTTCACATAATTATATGGAACGTTATTTATTTTAATTGCTTGAATGCGGTTTTAAACACATTCTGAAATACCCGATGCTTATAAAAAAAACAATACGTCATATATGACCGCGGACCGTGAGTTGGCCGGCCCTGGTGTACATAACAGACAACCATAGAAGGTAGGAGAAAATCTACGCTTCGTCCGTCAATGAAATTGCGGGATGCGACCGACTCTTAGGTTTTTGCTCGTCTACAGCCGCCGGCAATACACTTTCTACTCCTGTGGTCAGTTCAAAGCCGGTTTCATAACTGGCAATGAACCTCCCGTAGGCGCAACTATGTAACGAAATCTTCGGAATTTATTTACGACGAAAATAACGGTCTGGTATATTATAATACGTTTCGTATCGTGGGGGATACGTACGCCCTACCCTGGATTTTTTACTGGGCTATTTGGAATTCTCCTTGTAAAACAAAAACTCAAGAAAAAATTGTTTTATCTATTATAAAAATTATAATAAAAATATAATAAAAATGTAACAGCATGGAGTGATACACGGCACGCGGCTTGAACAAAAACCAAATATAAATTCGAAAGTAACCAGAAATTAGTCCGCCACGAAACGTGTTAACGAATAATGGGCACGTATTCTTTACCATTTTTTTTTACTTCTGAGTAACAAGCAAATAAACTATGCTTTTGTTCTTATAATACACATGAGCAGTATAAATTAGATTAAGAATTACTGATACATGAAGAAGGATAGTTGCAAAACAAAATTGCGATCAAAATGTCAAACTGCCTACTCCAGTAAAGAAATTTGATAATTAATGTATATATGTAAGTAGTAGCGAATGAAGCAACATGAAATTTTTTTTAATTTTTCCCAAATAATATCAAATTAAAATAAGCTAAATCTAAAAATATACAAGCAATCTTAATATATTAAGATAAGTTAAGACGTGGTTTTGTCGAGCAAACAAGACGTGGCCTGCTCGACAAGACCATGTTTTAACCTGCATTAATTCATTGGAGCAAGAAAAAGAGGAGTACTATATCAAATTACATTACAACACATGGTCGCAGGATGTGGTCTGCTACATACACAGCTGATTCGTCATTCTTAAATTACATCAGAAACAACTTCTACCCTTCAACGCATCAACTCGTGTATAAATGGATTAGGCTAAGTAGACCCTCTCAAGGCTCAGAGAGTCTGTCTATCCAGATGCAGATTCCATGATGTACTACCGGTACACATTTCCAATGCACGCTTGGGAAACATATTTTTCCATACACTTAAAACAAAAATAAAATTTAACTGAGCTTTTCGTTTTTTCAAAAATCGTAAGAACACGTCTTAACTTATATTAATTCATTGGAGCAAGAAGAAGAGGAGACTGTGTCAAATTAATTTATTAAGTATTACCTTTTATTTTGAAAAAGTACATTTGTGTGCATAATAAAATGTCAGCAATTTTTTTACTTATTTGCCCGTAATTGTGCTTAGTGATGGTTATTAAGGATTGCGTATAAAAATTGTATAATTGCAATAGCACAGATAGCTAAATATCAAGACAAGCCACATGTTTGTCACCTTTCCGACCTCAAGCAAAAAGCCAGCTTGACGTTTGATTAAACAAGGAAAATAGTCAGTAAAAGTGATGATAATGATCATACAGCGAACAATATTTTTTATATTCTTGGAGTACCAGTGGAAAACTAATTGGAAGAACTAATAACCTAATAACCAGTTGGAAAACAATTAACATACTTTTACTGAAACTACAGTTGTTAAATTGGTTAGAATGCTAGCTTAATGAATTTTCATTCGAAAAACTTCAAATTTTTGATGATAGTCCCTTATGTTATTTGCTGTCCTTTCAAGTACGGATTTTAGATTGCATAATTAGTTTCGACTTAATATTAAAAGAAATGGCAACTGTTTCTTAAATTTCGACATTTTTGCTTGAAACACTTACGGTTTCATAACAAATTATTTTTTTTTAATTCTTACACGTAACTAAAATTGTTGTTTTATAGTGTAAGGAAGTAGCATTATTTTTTATTTTAGAAATTTCAGTGGATATTTGCGCGTCCAGGCATTTTCCATAAATTTTAAAAGCTCTCTCTCTTTGGTTACTACTACAACTATAATAATTAATACTTTTGTATTAAATTTTCAAGAGGTAGTAAAAGTACTGTACTTTTCAAATATAATAAAGATTGTTAAAAAATTGTTTGTATGCTGAAAAAGAATATCTGAACATAGCTTTTATTGTCCGCCATTACTGTTTATTTATTTTGTTTATTGTACAAGAATGGATTAAAAATAAAATGTAAATACGCTTAAAAGAAAATAGGAGATTTGATGAATTCGTTAAAAGTATAAAAAAGTCAAATATTGGAATATTAAAAACAAATAAATTAATTAGAAATTTTATTTGTTTTTAGTGACCAGAATGATATTATTTACAATAACGGAGCTGCGCACATTATACTTTCTTTCAAGGTTAATTTTTTTGGTTGTATATTCTTATTTTCTTATCCTTAAATATTCTACAATATGTAACTATTACAAATATGGGTTTTGCGTTATATAAATTTTACTGTAGAAAGCAAATGCAAATTATTTTTCTACATTACGATCATCTTCGTTACAAACTAAATACAGTTTGAAACTTTAAGCACTCAGGGACTGCATAAACAATAACACAGAGAATACAGAGAAAGTAAAAAATTCTATGTACGTCTAACAGTTGGTGAGTGTTATTGAAATTATGATGTCTGTTCGATTTGTTTGAAATGAATCCATTTATACATAGCAGTGCTATGTATAAATCCAAAAAAAAATAGTAGAGTTTAATAGTGAATAATAACACTATTTATTCTTTTTTTTTACTGCTTTTTTGTGTTCTCGACCACTTTTACATCTCTGTAAAAAATCTACGAACTACATATGCTACTTTATGGTATAAAAAATCATTTTAATCTCAATTATCCCAACGGAAGATGCTTATAGAACAATAGAAAAATAGAGAGGCGTACTGATGACTGTAGAGGAAAAAGTTGACATTTTTCTGATGGACTTACTGATGAATCATGCTTATGATAATTTAGCATATCCCAAGTAATGGATCATTAAGGAGAAGCGGAGATTTTACAATTGCAAAGAGTATTATCCACAAATTTTCAAACATTACTATTATTTAAACTTTACATCGATATTAAAACTCATTGGTTTGTGTTTCTGACTGAGATGTAATATTTGTACCTTAATGCAAGAGAGAAAGAGATATAAAGAACAGCCTCATCTAAGTTTAATAGAGATTATATTTTTAATAGACATGCTATAAATGTAGCGCACTTATCTTCTATTTTGTCCATTGTTCTTACATTAATTTTGTTGACAAATGCCTCGATACACCACTCTATTCCTGAGTATATTTGTTGCTTTTGAAGAAATTGATACTGTGATCACGTAAAATAGTTATAAACTCTTCGTATAACACACACTTTTTCAGTGAATGTAACCAAAGCGGAAAAATTCAGATTTAAAATCAACTTTCACTTAACGATTGCGAATTATCGATCTGACGATATTGCCTAACAGCTGATAATGACAGGCTTGAAATAAAGAAAGAAGGCGGACTTGCACTCTTTGGTAATTTTTAAATATATATATTTGCAATCACCTACAGCAGTAAAATGATTAATCGTTCGATTAGAAAAGGCGTAAATACGGGGGTTTTGAGAAATGCCGTTTAGCGACGATAGTCGTATATTGTTACTCGCACAGAATATGTAATGAAGGCGTGTATATGCTTCCAATTTCTCTCGGTACAACACAGTTATTGTTTTACTAAACTGATATAATAACAGACGTCGGTACGTAATGTTTTATTACTGTTACTTTCATTGATAAGTAAGCACTGCGCCATTTTGATCATGTTTAGAATAGTGTGCCTCAGTTAATCTTGATAGCTACTGCATAAAAATCGTATCATACAATTTTGATGTTTATTTATTAATATAATACACTATTGTTAAAGCATTAACCATTTGCAATAAAAAATATTTTACCTGTATCCTACTTGTCAACTAATATTGCAACATATATTCAAAATGTACTTAAATTCTCGATAAACAGTCAACAATTTTGTAAATATATGTGGTGCGCGAGAATTTTGGAACAATGCAGTTTTGAAGACGGACGGGGAATAACTAAGAAGTACGACGTAGAGAAGCTTGTTAAGAAGTGTGACGACTAGATTAATTTCCTCATTATATCCGACTAGTATCTATAGTTCTTGTATATATATATTGTTTCTGTTAATAAACTATATATATATATATTATCGTCATCGATTCATCATACCATAATCTTTGGGAACTCCTCCGGGATTAACCATATAGATAATTTTACCACATATATTTTCTGGATAGTCAGAAATAGAAAAGTAGTAGAGAATTTACATGGGTCAGGTGTTAGATTATTGCAAAGTATCATTATCAAGGCATACTATGTTGGATCATACTCACTATACAGTTCATACTCACTATCCATATATGAGAAACGGATTAGTTATTGCGGCTGCCATATCATCCAAATATAAGTAACGGTTTCTTCGACTAATTAGCTGAATTTTACAAGTATTTTCCGTCGTATGAACTATTTCTTCTTTATCGCAGTTTACGTCGATCATAATTTCATTTTTACTGCAATTGATTAACGTAGTTATCAAATAACAGAACAACACTATGACTGAAAGATCTCTAAGCTGTTCAATGTCTGTAATAATAATAATTGTTCTCGAAAAGAGCAGCAAACAAAGTAACAAAATAATTTTAAGGCTTTGTTCTTGAGGATTTTTTTCGTACAACTCAAAATGTATAAGAAAAACAAACGAATTTTGATTATTAGTTTATATGCTAGCGCAATTTCGTATGGCAAACAATAAATTTAGATTTGATGGATAATATACCGTATTTATGGCGCATGATCGATGTGTTAAATCAGTAGGTTTTAAGAAACTAGATTAGTTCAGTGATGGATTGCAAATATCAATCGAAAAAAATAAAAAAGTGGAAATTCAACAAGCAGTCAGCTGTTACAATGTCCAGTCGCTTCTTATCCTCATTATTTATACCCCTTTTGCGTCGCTTTCTCTTTCAGTGTCCGATGCTAGTGGCCGTTATTCCTCGCAATTCCATTTTGGAAATGGATTTTGGCTTGGTTCGAGCATCCTTTGTAAGGAGTTGAATACCACCCGTGGAATATCCCAAGTGGAGCATGGCGAGAGTAAACCACCTTACTTCGTGAGGTTCCACGTGGCGAGAATGTATTTGACCCTGCCCAAGGAACTCGAGCCCTCGGTGAGTAACAGTCGTCAATTATTAGCATAACAATTTGGTTTAATCATCTTCTCTTGCTTGTACTTTTAATCCGCCAGCTAAGATTATATTCTTTTTTACATTTACATATACACGGTATTCGATAAGAGCATCCTATTTTTAAACGATCATAGCTTCAGTTTGTATCATATACATTCGACGCAGTGTTATATACATATTATTAACGTTAAGAGGTAAATAGATAGATTGTAGCGTTGTATATAGGTATAGACGCCGCAGTAACATTTGGGCCATTGGGTTTCTGATTTGGAATTCGAACCCAACGGCCTAAATTTTTCTACGGCGTCTACATATGAGTCATTTATTTTAAAAGTCAGCTAAGTCTATTTTTAAATCGATATATTTAAGAATTTGCTTTTCAATAAAACTAAAAATATACGTATAAGATATTGATGTGTTACATTGCTTAGGTGTATCTAAGAGAGTTAAATCTCCGAATCTTATTAAAATAATAGCAATTATTAAGCGAATAATATGTTTTTTACCGCAAGTGGAATTAAGTCACTTTCAAAATTAACAACTAGATTTGTTACAGGATTTGAAAGAGCCCAAGTCTACTCGATATATTTTAAAATGTTTTAAATTGAAAAAACTTTACTGAATTTATTTTTTATTTCTTTACAAAACTTCAAAAATACGATTTATGCAATTTGGATAATATAAATATATAAATTATATAATAATTTACTATTTATCTACATTTTATGTATGCGAGAGGAATTTGAAGAAATCCTGGTGCTTTCGGGGTATATATTGTCATAATTCCATCATGTCTTTAAATTTTGTTGCTCTAATTCGTCTTATATTCTTATAAAGTGGTACCAATAAAATATTTTCAAATTTTTGTGGTCTATGCCAACATGGTAATAAATCCAAGATTTGAAACTTTGCATTCTTATTTCTTGATATCTTATAGAAAACTTTATATGGTTCATTTCTCAAAAACACATGCAGTACATTTTCCATCAATTTATTGTTTCTCCGCTAGAATTCTTTACCTTTTTAAAACTGTGTCTGCTAAAAATCTTGTTTAGATAAAATTCTCTCGTTTTATTTTATTTAGAATAAAATGATTACCTTTACAGCACTTTTTGATAACATTACAATAATCTTGGGGGACAAACAGTACATTAATCAATACTAATAAATAAAAATTACTCACGTCACTGCCTTCGGACTTTTAAAAATCCGCCCTTTCGGACATGATTAATAATGTATCGGCCTTGGGCCACTTTGAACCCTTAACGCTCCAAGTGTGCCTCTCAGGCACCACCTGAATTATATTACTCCTGAGATTACACTCAAAATTATACTACTCCTGAGGTGAACAAAAATTTTATTTCGAATGACTTTAATATTATTATTTACACGTCATTGTAGCACTTCAAATCTGACACTTAAAAACTTGCAAGTCGAAGTAGAACGAGAATAAGTTGGAGTTTGCCAGAGTTAAAGTAACGTTTTTAATTATAGAAATAACTGCAAAAATTGATGTGTCCAAAATTATCGTATTTTCTGAATATACTTAACCGCAAAATGTCGCTTATGAGAGCTAACTAAAAGTTGTACCCGTTAGTGCAGTCAAAAAATAACAATTGACAAATGGACTTAGGCCACTTTCAAATAAACGGCTCATATATACATAAAAGTACAGTCTCTGTCTCTGACCTCAGTGCTAACTAGCCGCTCCCGACTAATTTTGATGGTGACATATGTAGAGTAACGACGTTACCGATCATACCTTTCTGCCAGGAAAGTACACTTACTACGAGCGTAATGAGGAGAGTCGGTCCTGGACAGAGTTTCAAATGTTAGACGCGACGCTTTTATGAGATCGATGACATGTATAGCTACACAGAGTTAAAATAAACTGTTTATTGCTGTGCTACTGGAATCACGCGCTGTTTCTCATACCACCCGCCACACATAGAATTACACATTAAGAGGTACAGCCTTACATATAGCAAATAGTATTCGTGATCGGTTGCATGATCGCTTGGTTGATAGATTGGCAGACATAACGTATATAAGTGACGGTCCGCAACCTAGATCTGAATTTCTGTAATTTTCTTTCTCTGGCGGTGAGTCAATAATATCATAAGATTTAAAGAAATTGGATGCAACAGTCTCCGATAAGTCAACTGATGTTCCATGCAATAGTATTGTTCGCAGTTGGTTGCTACGAACGAGAATATATCAGGTGTACCGGTATGAAGAGAACGTTTTTTTGTGAAAATGAAAAACCAATTTTTAATGCAAAAACTATAAAAATTTTATTCAAAGTATTGACCATTGCTTTCTACACATTTTGACCACGTTTCTGGCAATTATGGATACCACGCCAATAGAAATGTTCGTCTTTTGAAGCAAACCAATCGGACACTCAATTTTCGACTTCTTCGTAGGAATCGAAGTGCTTCTCGGCCAATGCGTATCCCATCGATGAAAACAAATGGTAGTCGGAAGGGGCCAAGTCTGGTGAATACGGCAGGTGGGGTAGCAGCTCCCAGCCAAGTGCTTTGATTGTATCCTGAACCGGTTTTGCTTTGTGTGCAGGTGCATTGTCGTGTAACAAAATAACTTTGCCATGTCTTCTGGCCCATTCTGGTCGTTTTTCGATCGATGCATGGTTGAAATTGATGATTTGTTGTCTGTAGCGATTAGTATTAACAATTTCACCAGATTTTAGAAGCTCATGATACACTACACTTTTCTGATTCCAGCAAACACAGAGTATTGCCTTCTTGTCGAATCGATCTGGTTTTGCAGTCGATGGTGATGGTTGTCTCGGATTAACCCATGACTTTTTCCGTTTAGAATTCTTAAAATAAATCCATTTTTCATCGCCAGTAACAATTCAATGCAAAACTGATTTTCTTTCGTGTCTTTGAAGCAAAATTTCACAAGTGTTTTTTCGGTTTTCCATCTGTCTTTCATTCGATTCATGTGGCACCCATTTTCCACATTTTTGGATCTTTCCCATAGCTTTTAAACGATCAGAAATTGTTTGTTGTGCAACATTTAACATTGCTGCCATTTGCTTTTGACTCAAAGTATCATCTTCATCCAATATTGCTTGCAATTCGGCGTCTTCAAACTTTTTTTGTAGTCTTCCACGTTCTTCATTTCTCACATCAAAATCATTATCTTTGAATCGTTGAAACCATCTTTTGCATGTTGCTTTCGATAGAGCATGATCGCTATATGCCTCGACAGGCATTCGATGCGACTCTGCAGCACTTTACTTCAAATGAAAACAAAAAATTAATGCTTTCCGCAGATCATCACTTTCTGATCAAAAATTCGACATTTTTAAGACGATGAAAAAATATGATGTTGTTTGTTCAATTACTTGATGAATATTAAATATGTTTTACAGATGTCATACCAACCAAACAAAAAAATTTCCCTTATCGACACATTTGTATCTTAACGCTCACTTCATACCGGTACACCGGATATAATATTATAGCATGTGAGTCAATAGAATCGATTAGCAATTTAAAAAATCATGATTATTTAAAAATAAGGAGTAACTTTTAGAACAGTCTGTAGATCCAAGTTAAAAAAACATGAGCATACGCGAGATGCTTGGAAAATATATTTTATCAAAGATAATGTAACCGTCTTCTGTGAGATTTCTTTTCATTCTAGACAGTTCTATCGGTTGCGGAATCAAATAAACGAACGGAGCCGACAATCTTTTCTTAAATTTCTTAAGAAAAGCGGTTAATATATGTTGCTATTGAGAACCGCTTAACACAATCGACGAAGGTGGGAAAGGCTCTAGGCTGCATGTCGTAGAATGAGGAGAGCGTATTAAGAACATATCTCCAAATCAAATGTTATTAAGTATACAACTTTGTTTTTACTAATTTTTTCCTGAAATTCAAGGCCTTATTATAAAAAACTGGTTATACATTTATGATTCAAAGTATTATCGAAGTCTATTAGTACGAATTCCGCATTGAAAAACCCATTACTTACCATTAAAGCTATCTATAGTAAACGGCAGGAGCAAAGTTGTACAACTCATAATTATACTGTTTATGTTACCAGAGAACGCTATTCTAAAGAACTTATACCTACATATGTATACAAGTTAATTGCAATACAATTAAAGAAGAACGCTTCTTATCCATTTGCATTCTACATGCTACACAAAAATGTGTGTGTGTGTGTGCGCGCGCGCGCGCGTGTGGTAAAATAGAGTTTATTAAAAAGGTTCAAATACATATTGTTGCGTTCCGAGATGCTCGCAGTTGATTCCATATTGTAGAAATTATTAACACGTAACGCATCAATGTAACGTTAACAGAATAAAACACGTCCGACCGCGTCCGCACTTTCGAAATACTCTGTTATTATAAACAACATTTTACTGTTCTTCAGTCGTCGGGGTGTCACAGTAGTAAACCATTTATGCACCAGGACCCGGCTCGCAACAATATATAAAGACTATTAAAACTATTGATAATCGGTGAAAGTTGAGATTTAAAATTGAGCTGGTCGTCGTACTTCTTAACTAATCTCTTGACTGTTCACACCCGGCTGCTCTTACCAGACTTCTCTTAACCGACTGCCTTTACAAGACTGTCCTTGCAGTGCCCTAGACAGTGCCCAGTGATGACCGACTACCTCTAAGGCTGCACTGTTATGACACCTTCACTCTATTAAATACAAACACTCCGAATATTGGTATAAATTCTCGTATACCACACACACGCGCACGCACATACACACTTTTAGGTTTCTATTCAATACCGCCGTTCCTTGTTTGTGTCAAGATCTAACTGCCTAAGAAGAATATGTACAAAAATTCAGCTGAGTAGAATTAAATTAAGCTACGGTGGTGGGGTGGAAAGAAACTCGGACTTCCACGCAGGAGACTTTGATTCGAATCCCGCCCATCATTGATGGTTTTTCCATGTGATATGTATACTGTCTTAAACGGTAGGTCAAAAATTAATAAAAAAAAAAATGTACGTAAACTACAGATGCTCAAGTGCGTCATATTTGAGCTTTTTGGGATAAGTAGAGAGTCGATTCGGGGTTTGCTATAGCAAGGTCAAGCTATAGTTTTTTTGTTATTATTTGTTTATCCTACTGACTCACGGGATTTATACACGCGTCTATCGGTTATAAATTTTCGTCAATACTTTTGAAATAATGAAGGAAAGGTTCGGCGCCTCTTGTTCGTATCCCACCCAAATAATAGTAATGAGGTGGCAATGAGTATAGACGATTTTCCTGAAGAGATATTTTACATATTGGAAAGAATGCTTCTCGTTGTACTGACAAGTTGGACGATCCCTTTGAGGGCTCACGGATCTGAGATCGATAGAAATCGTCTTTTTGAGAATACAAAGCACTTGAGTTCCTGCACTTATAAATCGGAAGATCGTCTGAGAAAACACACGAATGTGACCTTGGCTATGATCTCGTTCCTGAGAATATGCAGGAGGTAGAATCGCAGTAAGGATTTTAGGAATAAGATTCTTTACTGAAAAAAGAACGAGATTGATGTTACGTATGATCGTATGTATGATCATACGTATATTCTCCCATGAGATTACAATGATTTTCGGATTTCGGCGGTTTGGTTCTATCGACCTGATTTACTCTGTACCCTATACCGTTATACGGATTAGCAAGTATTTCGAATTTTAGTAGGGAACAATGCCGTGATGCGGTTTGTATACACGACTATTCAGTTTGAGGCATCCATAATAGCCGCGGATACTAGTGGTTTTCCTTAATACCCGAAAGTTGGTTTGCCTCAGCTACCCGTTGTTTCTCGCCCACGAACTTTCTAAGACTCTTACATCCGATGCGTGATATGAATTCTAAGTTCTATTTGAAAATTTAAGAGCTCTGTTAATAAACGCTGCCAATCTAAGCAATTATAGTTTTTTCAAATAAAATTCACTCTTTTGCAAATTAAATTTACCATTTTGCAAATCATATTCATCTATTTGTAAATGAAATTTACCCATGTGTAAATCAAGTACTTTTACATACATATTATATTTAAAAAACATCAAATAGTGTTAATTATATAGTATGAAATAAAAAATTCGGCGATTTTCTTAGAAGATTATTTCAAAAATTGGAAGACCATAAACTGGACAAAGTTCAGTTGATTTTTGACAACGGAAGTGTCCATAAGACGAAGGAAGTGCGTGATCTTGTTTGTCAGACAAGGCACTCTCTAGTTTTTTTATTACCATATTCTCCAATATTGAACCTTATCGAAGAAGCCTTTTCCAAAATCAAGTGTGGTGCAAGATATATGTTAGCTAATCTTTTAAATTGGCAAAATTTTGTAGATGTAACTACAACTCTGTTGGAACTGTTACGTTTAGAAATTGTTATAATTATTATATGAATATGTATGTTAACTTACCAGTTGCTGCTGCAGGAGGATCGTTATAGACTGGGTTATGTGTACTATATACAGATGCACACATAGCTTAGTCTATAAACAGTTCTCCTTGAATTATTATTATTATTGAATTACTGAATTATCTGCACAAAGTTTTCATACATATCTTCATCTCCATATGCAATTATGTAATTGTATGAATTATAATTTAAATTTGTTATATTTTAATATATAATTAACATAATTTGCTGTTTTTTAAATATAATATTTATGTAAAAACACTTCATCAGCAAAAAGGTAAATTTAATTTCAAAAACCTGTGTCAAAAAAAGCCCGACTTATGGACACGATCTCCAGGTCCTTGTCGGTCGATGTCCAGAAGCGGAATAGTGGAAACGCATGTGCGTAGGCTGATCCTGTTGTTTAGGAGGGATATTCCCCTTGCCTTTCACCACCACAGGTTGGCTGCACGAATGTATTGTATACCGGAACAGGAGATACATACGTATGTGGGTAAGGTAATATGTACGACACGCACGCAGATGCACACACACAAACACACAATGTGTTATAGCGATTGTTTGTACACGTGACAAAAGTTTATAAGTTTTGTACTCACGTTGCGGGTATCTTCATTCACATATCTTCGAAAAACGGCTTTATAGGAAAACGCAACACGGTCTCCCCCCCCCCCGCCCCCTCCACCGATAATGGCTTAGGCCTGCCATACTTCCTCGCTTGCGAATCTTTCGAATATTTTCTCGAATAAAGTCAAATTACTTGGCAACTTCCAGCGGGTACTTCGTACTCCCTTACCTGGTACCAAAAAATGCCCTCCATGGATAATACGTTGGGTCTGTCGTCGCTGCACGGGGATGTCAATATGATAGTCCTGGGACCCTATGTGACCGATCGGTTATAATAAGAAATTGAATGTTCATTATGATTCAAGACGTCTTGGAGTCCGTCTTGATACAAGTGTTTTGATCTGGACATTTCTGTGTTTATCTCTCGTTATAAACTTTTCCCCAATCTTAGACTGTTCAATTTTTGGAAACGGTGCAACAAGTATAACCACATATATTAAGTAAGAGATGCTGTGAAACGCGTTACATATGCAGACATGTACATGCATTAAACGAGGAATTTTTCAAATGTGCGTTATGCATAGAGACGACAAATATAATATTAAACACTGACTGAAAATCTACAAGTTTCCAAGAAATATTCTATTAAAATTAATATGAGGATTAATTATTTATTTGAAGAATAGTGGTAAGGTATTCAAGTGTGTATTTGATAGAAGTTGTATTAATATAAAGATAGAAGCATATTATATAGGATTGGGTCTCCTCCATAACGTAAATAGACGTTTTCGGAATGATTTGGCCGTAGGGCTTAGTGGTCAGAGTAATCGTTCGGAAAACGAAAGGTCACGGGTTCAAGTCCCAGTCCAGCAATCCAAGCATCTCACTTTTGACACCAAATGTAAGCGTAGCGAAAAATTTGGGCCGTTAAATTGCTGGGCCAGCACTCGAACCCAGGACTTTTCGCTTTGCGGGCGCCTGCTCTGACCAATAAACTACCCAAGCCCTTCAGCCAAATTATCTCGCGAAAACTTATTTATATTGTGGAGGAGTCTCAATCCTACAATTATCACTAAGAAAGTACTTACTGATTATTTCAAAATTTTCTGATAGTAGGTAGCTTTCTGATAGTTTTTCGATTCTGTTCTCGAACCACAATCTGTTCTGTGTTTCTGTACTCTATCTTTTTCTCTAACTTTGCTCTGCCTGCTTTGGCTCCTGAATATGTTCTGTTACTTTTTTCTGCGTCTCTGCTCTCTTCACTCTTTTCTCTGACAATGTTGCGCTCTGTCTACTCTAACCTCTGACTTAAATCTTTTAAAATTACTCTCTGACTTCGCTCTTCTTCATTCAGACTTGTCATCAACACGCGTTTATCCGTATACGGGAACCGATTTGCTGTCCGCGTGTATTCATCGATACTATGCGTCATTAGAGACCCATTCATGTACTTCATGGCAATCTGCTATTCAGTTAAAAGTCAGCCACGTACTCTGTTTTAATCGCTCTGTTCTGACTATCTTGTATTATAAATGGTCTTTCGTCGGTAGCTCGTACTTTTTTCGTAATATAAATATTGGTATTTATTATGATAATTAATAAGTCAAGATTGATCATGTGCATTTTTCTTTGACATAAAATCAGTAATGAAAGTATTTGTAAATCTAGCTCTTTTTATAGAGTCTTATACAAGAAAACACAGCTTCGTGCAATCTGTTTTTGTCGACGTTATAAATGCGTTACAAATGAAATAACTTTAAAGTATCGGTGAGAGTAGGAGGGCCCGCGGGTTGGCGTAGCACATCATCGGAAGAAAAGTAGTCGAAAGTTAAGCATTTTGTAATTGTGTAGGGGCTAATTTATTTTAATGAAGCTGTGAGCTATTTATTGTAATTGATTCGTTATATTTTGGCTTACTTCGTGATTCTAATCGGCATTTACTATAATTGGTTTAATATATTTCAATTGATTGGCGATACGTGTATGTGTATGAGTGTGTGGGTGTGATTTTGACTTAAATTTGGATAAAACGATTGCAAAGGCAGAAAAAGAGTCACGACGTTAATACGATCCATGGGACGGCACGGTAATGTCTGCTTGTACCATTGTTGGCACTGCCGATTGTCCCTAGACCTGAGTAATAATGTATAAATAATAGATGTGGTATGCAAGGGTTTTTACGCCGCGAGGTTTATCTGAGATAGAAATAACCCATTTATTGCGCGTAAAATAAAGGGAAACTCTCCAATCACAATTTCTAAATTTCGAGAAAAAGTTATTGATGACCTCTTCATAAATAATCGCCAGTAAAGAAATGGCTACCGAAAAGAAAATATTGTTAGAAAAATGTTCACATTTTCTTCAATCGTACGAAGAGTCTGTCAGAAACACAAGACAGAGCTATAAAGAATATCACAATCACCATGCGAAAATAAAAATTTGGCAGTACGCCGTGAAGACAACTAAAAAAGTAACGACGTATTCTAATCGTTATAAGGGCCTCCATTCTGTTTACGATGCTTTGAAAAGTTGCATAGAAATTAATAAATCATTGAAATATTAGGTTGTCCCAAAAGTTCCTCCGGTTCTATAAAAAAGTAATGGTAAACGACATATTCGCTTTGTATCATTTTATTGAATTATGCATACAACTAGAAAATGACCGAAGGATAAAGACTAGAACATTTAATAAATTAAGTTTCACGTTTATATAAATATTTTCAAATAAAACAGTAGCGTGTAGATATCGGAAGACACTTTTAAGACAACCTGATACAAGTGTGAGCTATCGATGGTGCACACGGCCACATGTGACAATCACGTTTGGCCTACTGGTGATGCAAGCCCGCGTCAATGTGTTAAGCACCAAATGAGATCAACAGTCTTTTAAATGTAAGAAATTAGAAACAGAAGAAAGATAAAAACAAAACGAAAATAGATGCTCTTGTACGTCCTTCTATTCTGAATCAACAAATATTCACGTTACTGTACGGAGTGCTGTAATCATTTTTTGATTATCGTGTAGCATGGAAACTATTTGTCACATTCACGAGGCGGAATCGTTTTTGAGGTGTGTGGTTTGCATTTGTATTGTGCTAAACAAAGAGGATCACAAACTAAAAAACTGGCTAAATATGAGGTGAAGCAAGCGAGACATTTAAAAGTGAGAGAACGAAATATTCTCATTAACAATTGTAACTTCATTTTTTTACCTGAACATTTTTGTAACATACTGGTAAGATATTGCAAATAAAAATGGGACCAAACATGGTAAAATTATCACACATTTACTTATTCATTATAATATTTATTCTCCAACGAATTTCATTTTGTTTACGTTTGAAATAATAACAGAAAATTATCTTGAATGTGTTATAACTTTTCTGTAAATGTTTCTGAATGTCAATATTTAATATTTATTTCGTAGGTATGTAATCGTATGCTTTCTCTATAAGCATTTGATTTTCCGTCAATTGAAAATAACCTCTGCACATGCTTATGCTTCCACGTAATCAGTCGATACATTTCTCTACGAAATTAATTACGCAAACAACTAATTAGCGTGTTAACTGAATGTGGTTTGTTTGGCATAACAATCGAGTTTGTTGTTTTACGAATTAAATGATTAAGGAGCGTTTATATTGCGTCCATTGTGTGGTGAAGTACGTAATGGTTATACAACAATATGCTAGGAGTCAACAAACTGGTTGTTTCGCTACGTGGCTCATGAAATTATGTAATCGGAACTCCGTGTAAGTGTCAAAACGAAGATTTTTTTTTAGAAAGATTGTGTTATTTGGAGATTTTGTCGCGACGGTTGCGCTCTGGAAAGTATTTGTTAAGCTCGTAGCTACGATTAGACTTTCCGCAACGTTGTATCTTCGTATGACAGTGTTTGACATGCAATCCTCGTAAGTAATGGAACACTGCGATCTGTGGTGATGGTGCTTTGCACAATAAAATTACATAAGAATATATCGATAAATTAATACTTTATACTGCATTTATACAATTTCATGTAGTAAGTTTAAAAGCGAAATTTTCACGATGTATTTTCAAACACGTTACAACGCAGATTATGGGTCACGGATATACTATTGTATATTGACGTACCGTTCAAAATGATGACATAGGCGAAAGCCACTGCAGTGGCATAACAGGTAGAGCGATGGGTTGCGCGTAAGTCATTGTAGTAGCAGACTAGACAGAGCGTTGGCATACCGGTTTCGATAATGGCATACCGATGCTAAAAGTATAACAGATCGCTTAGGTTTTCACGAGTAATTTAATTTAATTTCCACGGGCTCAGTTCTAAGAATTTTTTTTTTAATAATCCTGTCTTCTATCGGGTTTTAAGAAGTTCTGTATGGTCTCTGTTGTAATTTCTCGGTTGCATTTCTAGGCAAAATATAGGCTTGCCAGTGCCGGATTATCTAACCTTGATTATATGGAGTGTTGCTCCTAGACATCTTGCTCGATTTTATTTGATAATATTTGATGATGTAGACATAACGAGCAGTATTTATATTATCGTTATGACCATATTATGTCTTGATACGCGAGAGTTGTGTCTAAGTTGGAGGGAATCAGATATCTTATTGCTTGAAAAATCTCTGATGTTAAGCAGAGGCACGGTAAGTAAAGAATGGGGAAAAATAGGTCAGCCTGGTACTGCTCGATCCTTTCAAAAACAAGGTAATAAATCGGTGGATTCCTCGCTTGACCCTACACATTGCTATGCTGCAACATTCTCCCATACGCAACAAGTACGGCGCGCTCCTAAGTTTATATTTTCAATCACAGATGTGAAATACACAGCGAGGTGGAAGAATACTTCTTCCCATATAATGTGGTACAACTTACGCTTTGTTGTTAGCAATTGAGAGAGGACGCTATATTGAAGAATCAAGTGACTAAGCAACGACGTTGAAAAATGTAAAGAATGAGACTACCCTAGAACACTTTAAACCTTCCATATTTATCGGAAGAAAACTTTCCGCGTTTTTCTACTTCTTGTGACAAATGTATGGTTTATTTACTCGTGCGCAGGTTCGTTACGTAAGAAATGAGTGCATTATTAATTATTTCTTATTGGTAGATAAAAGCTCGTGATCCTAATGCGGGTTTCTTAAGATCCAAATACTTCCGACTTTTAAAGGTCGTAAACATTTTTCAAATTTGTTATTAATTGTTTCCACTGGAGAAATTTGTCCCGATAGGTATGCGATCAAATTAATGTAATTTATTCGCATTTCAGAAACATACCGCAGTAACCAAATCTACATAAAAGTAGATACTGCTTTTGTAATAAGCATGATACAATTATATCACTTTAGTATAAAAATAATAATAAAAACAACCATTATTGGAGCTTCTAGAGCACCACTACAATTCTAAACTGACGTCTCTTCTCGTATGATGACACAAAAAAATAACAGTGTTAACTATTATATCTGATAACGGAAATTATAATTAAAGATAGTAGTTAAAATTTGCACTTTTTTTGTATTCATATCATACGAGAAAGGACAGCAGTTTAGTGTCGTAGTGCTTTAGAAGTTGCTTTAAAATGGCTAATAAGTTGTGATCCATAAGAGAAGATATCTATCTACGACGATCTCAATAAACCTACATTTACAATAGCTTATCAAAGAACCCTGACTTCAAGCGGTTAAAATGTTCACGATAACATTCAATGCTATTTTAGGAATTCAACAATTCCTTATCAGTTGAAAAATAGATGAAATAATCATGACTTTGCAGACAATAAGGAGGGTGAAATAAATGATGAAAGACGGAAGACATACAAACGAATTAAACAGTAACAACGTATAATCCTCAAAAACTATAAGCATAACCTTAACATAACTAATGCGCATCACTCCGCTCTTCTACTCCTTTCTTTCTGTTTTTTTTTTTCGAGCTAAGACGAGTCCTCAACGGCCCAGTGATCAATACGCCTACTGCGCAACGGATATTCTCACCTTGCAATTTGCAAATCCAACAAAGATATTAGCTGACAACGTCGTATAGACTAATCTGTAATCGATGACTAATTTCAATAATGTCTATGGTACTGGAAGATACAATTCTAACCAAGTTCTTGTTGTATTTTTTCGGTTTTTTACGTTATATCTCAAAAAGGAAACATATTTTGTTACGTACAAAGTCGCTTGTATCAGTTTATAAAATATCAATGTAGGATCGGGACTCCTACATAATTTTCACCTTCACTAATCCCGGACGAGCCCCCAAAATTTGTGGTAACAATGCAAAAATTGTGAGACTTGTATCAAAACAGGAACTGGATTTATTTAATAATTGGGATACAAACGCGTAGTACAATCAATGGCGGTCGATGCGCAACTGCCGCTTCTTCTACCGAACAAAAGACAAACCGATCTGCACCGCCATCAAACCACGATCGGTAATCATCGTGCATAATCGCAGACGCCACGTGCACGCTGCATGGAATTACATCCCATAAAATTGATACCACATCAATATCGGAATCCCTCAAAGAAGTATCACATGACCTCCATTCTGCATTTTATACAGGACAATTCACGCAAAGTTATCAACTTGGATTACTTTCAGGTTATTAGCAGAGTAAAGTTTTTTATTTCATATAGTATGGTTCAATGACATCTTTTAATTGTGTAAGGGGAATATATTCAGTATACACCCAATTTTATTTTTACACGAACTTCTTTTACACGATTTTGATTTAACACGAATTAGGAAAAAAATGTAATTCTCTTTTTACGCGACTTATTTTGATTTGGCACGATTGATCCAAATTCTAGGAAGAAAATTTGGCTTTACTTTTATTTTTATAACTGCGACGTTGGAGATATTTTTTTATACGAATTTTTTTACACGTATTCTTCGGGAACGTATTTATCGTGTGAAAACAGAATTAGGTATATACGGAAATGTATGGATTACTAGATTAGTAGAGCCGGCCGATAGGTGCGAAGGAAACGAGGGACTTTGGACGCCGCATGAAAAAGTAAGAAGATCAGAATAAGTTAATGGAGGGACGCGGAGACTTAGTGTAAAAGGTTATGTCTGGAGTTTTATGTTAGAGAATATACGTTTCGTTGTTGGTAATTTTACTCCTGTGTTGTTTGTTTTTCCCTTTCTTTTACCCTTTTCGTCTCTTACAAGAGAGTTTCGTAAAAATTTGGTGTCAAGTCGTTTTTCTTTTTTAAGCTTTTACGCGATTTTCAATTATTTGTAGATGAACCTATAATTTTACACTTAATTTTAGATAATGGAATAAATTATCATAGTAAATATTTTTCCCTACCTAAATGAAATAAACGTAGAAGAGAAGGTAAATTTTTCATATTTTCTCGCCCTTGTTTCGTGATTGGTCAAAGAAGTGCGCTTGAGTGCAGAATGATCATTACCCTGCACTTGTTCTTATGTCCATCGATTAAATACCAGCTGATTAGAAAAATCATTTCCATGCAGTTCCTTATGTAGTGATACATGATAAGGAAGAAAACGGTTACAATGGAGAATACGCAAGATACCTGTTTGATATATATCATAATCATTTACAAATTACCGGAAACTTATTTTATAATTTATTGCCACTACAGCTAATATAGCAAGTTGATTTCCAATATTCGCTTTGATATTTCAGTGTTTTCTTTCCTGCAAATGTAAATACTAGTTTACCGAGATATTTTTATTATTCGTCCAAACATGTAACAAAAATCACACCGTTTACTGGAATATCATGCAGCATATAATTAATGTGCCAACACAGCATTACGTCCGCACTGCCCATAAATCAATCGTATTTTAATAGTTTTCGATACCGTAAATCGTGACAGAATTGTGTATATGCAGAAATATTAAGATTGCTAATGGTTCACATTCGGTATCAGTTTATTTAATTCAATTCAATATAGGAAGAAATGTTTACATACAGTATGGGAAAAATTAAATCAATGGTGAGTAATATTAATCTGTAGAATTTCAGAATTGTGTAGCATACGATATATCACGTTAATAAGATCATGTAACATTCTTTCAGCAAAGATTCAAAGATCATTAAAGATCAAGGATTTTTTAACGTATCCTTAGTTTAGATGCGGAAAGAATATTTATTATAAATGTTGTCCAAGTTGTATTAATATTCACCCAAATATAAGTATAAAAAATTATAGGGTTATGCATACAACATTAGAAGTGATAATAACTAATAATAAACAAAACTGATAATAAATAATGTAAAATATTGTACAATGTTTTTGAATATCCGCTTAAACCATGATATACCGAACAAAAAAATGTTAATTCGTCTTATGGCGAATGTTCACTTGTGACAAAGAAAAAAGGAAGGTAAAGAACAAGAGACGAACATAAAAGCTTATCGAGCTTTGTTACCCAGACATTTACTGAATATAGGCAAAGTAGATAATTCTTTTAAGACAGTTTTATGTGTTTTGTAGGCCCCAAATAAAGTACACACTGAATCATTAATTTGTTCCGTGACCACTGAAGGGGAGCAAAGAGAGGCTGAACCTGATATATCGACTCTACGATTGACATGCGCGCGATTCACAAACTGCGCAGAAACTTCTAACCATAGTCGGTGTAATACACATTGATATATCCAATGGCATTATTCATAGAAACAGACGAATATAATATTACGGAATCTAATGTAAGTTATTGTCAGTATAAGATGGAAAAGGAGCATTTCAGCTTTAAAAAGTGAAAAACTGTCCTTCAAGGAGCAATGTTTGTATACCAGAAGCAACTTTTGATAGTTCCTGCAAGATGACTCCATGAGCCATGGATATACCATCATGTACTATATGAATCGGATTCTCTTGCTGTTCCTCGATTCTCGTGGTAAATCTGGTGCGTTTTCAAGTTGCAAAAATAAGTTGATAATGGATACATTATCGATGGAAACATCTGTAACCTGCCACGCGGCAGACCCGGGTTCGAATCCCGCCCATCACCTCTGGTTTTTCTATGTGATATGGTATACCGTAGCTCTGGTGGTTCGGAATCCACCTTAAACAGTAGGTCCTAGGCC